>WJFA01003282.1:0-13324 GCA_009870155.1 Pseudobourletiella spinata | reverse complement strand
CAAAAATCCGTCGAAACTCAAAACTGGGATTTTCTTATGGGATTTAACATGGGATTTTGAAGTGAAGACGTATCCCCCTTTGGTGCCCAGGTGACGAAAACTTGTTGCGCGGGCGCGTAATTCAGCCAAATCCGAATTTCCACACCTAGGAATTAGCCATTGTTGATTCCATTCTGGAGGACCTCTCGAACGCGCAGGATCGTTGATTTGTGCTTTGTTGACATGTAAAAAAGTCCCCTTGTGAGTATGGAATTGTAATATATTCTTCCCGACGGAGCCGACACACACACACACACACACAGGAAGCGGTGCCGGGCCACTGTGGGTTTCTGGTCTGCCATAGGATATCTGTCCCGCACAGAATCCACTCAACTGTGAGCCGGTAGCAGCAACATGGTGTATGAGGAACGAAGCAAAAGTATTGGAATAAGTAAGTGCCTTCCCACGTAATCCCGTGGTAGCAGTAGCAGCAGTGTAGCAGCGGCAGTCGTACCAATGGCAGTCATAGTCTCACAGTATTCTGTACACCACCGTCAACGTCTTCAAACCCCAACGTGCACAGAAGTGGTGTGTGAAAACGAGGAAAAATTTCGAGTTTCTTCTAAAAACTCTGTTCCTTTCTCTCTCTCTCTCTCTCTCTCTCTGTTGTCAAACCGAGACCACAAGACCTTCAGCATATGCATTCTCCTGTAGCTAACTAATTCCTACAACTACTGCTACTACTGTTAGTACTAGTAATACTAGACTCGAAGCTGTTGCATTCTCGTCGCCTCTGTGTATTTCCCCCGCCCCCCCCCACTCATGCTCTCATAACATTACATGTTCAATGCGGGATGAGGAGTGTTGCCCATGTTTTTTCCGCAATAAGTTCCTCTCTTCTATTACCCGACGACGGAACACTTGGAGTCGAGTCGAGATAATAGTCGTCCTCCTGCTCCACACTACTGCCACTGCCACATCACATCATCACTACTGACTGACTGAGAGTGAGAGCGTGTTGGTGCAGAAGCTCTTGTGCTCGCTCGCTCTCTCTCTGGACCTGCCCGACTTGCCCAAGAGTATACTATTATAGAGCAATAGAGCAGTTGGTTCAAGAGTCACACACACACACACACACGCACACACACAAGCGTCGGATGAGCACAAGAACACAGGCCGAACCTCCTCCTCACCATCACCACCACACTACAGTTTTACACTCAAGCCAATAAGCCCGTAGTAGTGGTGGCAACTCCGAATATCTCCCGTCCCCGTCTCTGACTGCGAGAGCCGTAAAACCCTTGCCTCCGTGCACACCTACAGCACTATATATATCCCATGTGTGAGGGAGGGCACACACAGTACACCTTCGGAACACACGCACACACACACAAACACACATCCAAACCACATAAGGAAAACCAGGCGTGTAACACATACACACGCCCCGAAAAACACACGCGCGGTACACACACACACACGGAAAACCAGGCGCGTAGCACACACACACACACACACACTACATAAGGAAAACCAGGCGTGTAACACATACACACGCCCCGAAAAACACACGCGCGGTACACACACACACACGGAAAACCAGGCGCGTAGCACACACACACACACACATCCTAGAACACACGCCTAATATACACTGCACACAAGCGGGCACAAGTTGGTGGCACAGTAGTAGTGGCAACCGCACGCACTCACACACATACAGACACTCACACTTGAGCAACTCACGGTAGCGGACTGTTTTTTTAAAGTGAGCACAGGGTACGGGTAAAGCCGCCGCTGCCGCTGAGTCCTACACACACACACACACACGCACACACTTTAGGGAACCTCTTGAGCTACTCACGGTAGCGGACTGTTTTTTTAAAGTGAGCACAGGGTACGGGTAAAGCCGCCGCTGCCGCTGAGTCCTACACACACACACACACACGCACACACTTTAGGGAACCACGAGTGAAACGTAGAGTTGTTCATTCCATGGAACAGACAAGGGAGTGACGACGTGACGTGAGATCGAATAAGGGAAATCTCTCTACTCCCTCATAGACACACAAACACACGTTGTGGACACTTGAAAGTTTTCCTGTGAACCCTGACCTTCCGCACTACCCTGGATCCTGTGGGTCAAGGGTTGGCGAAAGAGAGAGAGAGAGACAGGGAGAGGACACTTCCGCATGTGGGACTGACTATAACTACTGTTTGTGTGTGTGTGTGAGAGAGAGGTAACGGTGGTGGTGGAGGGAAGCCGTGGAGGAAATCGGGGACGTTGCCTTATATGGCCGTAGCTCAGTGCCAGCTTCCCAGTGTTGCCGCTACGTTCAAACTTTTCATCTTCATCCCATCATCATCAGCATCATCATCTTCATCATCACCATCATCATCATCATCATAGAAGCCACAACTTTTCCCGTTCCGTCCGTCCGTCGCCCTTCTTCTTCTGCTATTTTCCCTTTGCGCCCCTTCCCTTCCCTCGCTCTATTATACCTTTTTGCCTTATTGCCGCCGCTGCCACTTCCCAAAGGACTCGGGGCGCGCGCGTCTTACTACTACGCTACTATACCGGGGAATCCTTCGAGTTACTATTATTATTGTGGCAGAGGAGAAAAGCGCTTGTGGGAAAAGCTCATTTGATTATATATATAAATATAGTGTGTGCGTGGACGGCTCAACAACTCCAGGTTCGTTTGTATTTTTCTATACACTCCCGCTCTATAATTTACTTGTAATATAGTGTTATATATAGGCCTCCATCTCCGGCTTCATCATATATGTATATGTATATTGTTTGACGCCGGCGGACACTCTCCAGCCTCACAAGAGTCGTGAATGAGACACTGTGTGTGTGTGTTTGTGTATGTGTGTGTGTCAGAGAGTGACCGGCACTGAGCCTCTTTCACAAAACTCTCTTGTTCACAACAACACCACACGGCAGCTCTTTTTTAGGTCCGGTGGCGGCGGCTCAATTGACCCCGAAAAGCTATGCCTTCAACACGGGTATTTTATATGGTTTTGTGGCAATACAACAATTATTATAGGGTAACAATATAAAATAGATGGAGATATTCCCTTTGGGCAAATCCCATGGATTTCCCATGGTTAAATTTATGTTGTACATAAATACATGTATATGTATGGAGTAAGTTATCGCCATATATGGCAAGGTTGACAGGCAGACACCAGCACCACCACCATCGTGTTCATGGCCAATGGGTTGAGCCATGTACACACTTACATATATATATATACACATAAGCGGGTTAAAAGGGGATTGTCAATGTGATAGACAAAGTTGAAGTTGCAACGGTCGTGAAAAGTGGCATCAGTGTCTGAATAGTTTTGAGTGGTTCCGGCCAGTGATACGGGCGTCATTGAGACAGATTGTGTGTTTGTGTATGTGTGTGTGTGTGTGTTTGCATTCAATCTTTATCGCACGCACGCACACTTCCCTTCAATAATATGACGACGACGAGATTTGGCTTTCCAGTTCCCGTGTCCTCCCACTAGACGCTCGTCATCATGTTGCCTGTGTGATAAGTTGAACAATGCCGAGTTCTTTATTTTCATTACAGTATCATATACTGATATACTATATATTATTATCATTATATATCCTTTGAATTCAACGTGAACAAGTAGTTGATTTTCCCAAGAGCAAAAAGCTCATCATTCATTATTATTAATATTATTATTATCATCATCATAATCATCATCATCATCATTATATCATGGCCGACATAATTAGATATTTATTACACATTGCGTGTACAACAGAGCTGTGGGGCGTCACTCCAAAAATTAACAGCAACAACAACAACAACAGCAACATCATGATTATTATGGTCTCCGAATATCATGAGATAATTCTAATCCAACCCACCAGCCAACCAACCCACTGACACATCAACCGGCTCTAAAAGCTCTTCCCATTTTTTTGTTTCCACATTGAAATAGAATTGGGGGCAATGTCATCTGTCTTTGGGGGACTATTTGGTGTGGGAGGACCCTTGAGAGTGACGCAAGGCTCACAGCTTAAGGATTGAAGGAGGGGATTTAGAAGAAATTATTGTAGATTTTTATACGGGAGATATTGAGGTTGTCCAAAAAGTCTATTGTTCACCATTTGGTGGGAGGTCTGGCGGCGGTACTTCAAAAATTTCCCGCATGTCATCAGTTCTATTCTGTCCAGTTCGGAGACACGGACAGGGACAGGGACACTTTCAAATAAAAATGATGACATATTTTCAATTCAATTTTGGTAAACCCTTTTGGGGGTATCCAGCAGGGATCCTGACAAGACCCTGGAGGGTACCCCCAGCGAGGCCAATAAGTAATGACACGATAATAATGCATAAATGTGTGAGACTGGGAGGATTT
Source organism: Pseudobourletiella spinata (assembly GCA_009870155.1). Classification (NCBI taxonomy): domain Eukaryota; kingdom Metazoa; phylum Arthropoda; class Collembola; order Symphypleona; family Bourletiellidae; genus Pseudobourletiella; species Pseudobourletiella spinata. Next base: position 8,953 of record WJFA01003282.1, on the reverse strand, counting down.
GTGAATTTGGATTTGGATTGGAATTTGAGATTTGTGAATTTTGGAGGATACATTTTGAGAGGGAATTCCAACTGATTTCTAAAGTCAAATTTTCTTTAAAAAAATAATTGAGTCACACATTTGTCATAAAAAAACATTGACAGAGGACAGGAAAGAATTATTTCTGAATTGAACATAAAATACTATTCTCATTTGGACTGTGCTGAGACTACAAATATGACTATTAATACCAAATAACATTACATATGCCGAAAAGAGGTGGCGCGGGAAGTACAAATAGAGATTTTACACAAGAAAAAAAAATTAGCAGCAGACACAAGCCGCACTTTTACACTGCTGGAGGGGCGAAGGTATAGGTTTTACTAGTAGGTGGTAACGTCATAGCTACGCCGTCGTCGGAACCCCAAGTTTCCATAGCCTCCTGGATTCACTTACAAATATATTTCTATTTAGCTCACTTAAAATATATGTAACAATAAAATATAGAAAAACATGTGTGTTCATCGTAATTATTATATAATAAAAAATTACACGGAGTATCTATAAAGATGATACATTCAAATACATATGTATATATAGTATACATACGTACATTTATTAATATACATAGATGTATATCATATAATTCTTTGCGAAATACAAATCGACACATTTTTTTTCCTTTTTCTTGAAGGAAAATTTTTAAAATTTCCCGCGCGCGAGATGTAGTATTGAGTGGTTGAGGAGAGTTGAGGTACTTTTTTGAAGGATTTTTTTTCAGTCGTCGCGGACTTGATAATTGGATCCCACACCACCATCTTCATCTTCCCGCTCATCCTCCAACCCGTCCCCCTCACATTTAACCATTGCTATTGCTGATGACGTTGTTGTTGTTGCCGTTGCTGTTGTTGTTGTTATTGAGTCCTGAGGTGCGCTGACTTCCGCGGGCGAAACTGCCACGGAGGCCGTGAAGGTCTTGTTTAAAAACAAAAGTTTGTCAATGTACTCGGGTTCGAGGGCACAGCGGGCCCTGTCATATTGGGGGCCCAACTTGGAGAAGACATGCTCGGCTCGGGAACTGTTGGCCGCCACTCCCAGAAATTTCATGGCCACCAGGGATAGGGTGGGGTACTTGGAGGAGTTGCTCTGCCACCAGGCGAGGGGATCCGTGGAAATGGCTGGGATCTGATGGTTGAGGTAGTGTTGGAGCTCCACCGTCGTCTCCGTCGACGACTCCGACTCCTTCTTCTTCCCCAGGACTCTCATGAGGAAGCCGGAGAGTTTGCTTCCGCCGGAGGATTTGTTGTTCCGGGTTGCGGATGATGACGAGGATGAGTCTTCCCCATCTTCCATCAGGTCATGATGATGATGATGATGGTGGTGGTGATGATGATGATGTTGATGATTGGATGAGAAGGATCCGTTGCTGGACGTCAATCCGTTGGCATCCCCATCCCGCTTCGACGAGGACTTTGAAGGGGAATCCCCGTGGAATTGTGTGAGCATGGCAATCGTCGCGTCGTAAATGGACTGCCGCTGAGCATCCGAGACGAACTTTAAGGCCTTGTAGCGGGGGTCGAGGAAGGCGGAGATGCAAATGATATTCTCGCTAAAGTCATCCGAGTCGAGCTTCACCCCGTACGCATCCCCGAAGCTGCTCATGACCACGTCGACGAAAGTGGGCACGAACGGCTTGTCACTGTTCACATTCTCAATGTCATCCTGCAGTGCCTCCAACTGATCCTTGAGGGCGAACATGAGGGGGAAGACGGTGGAGATGGAGATGCAGCCGCAGATGCTCGTCTCATCCAGGGAGATCTCAATGACGTCGTTGAGGGGGGACAGGAGGGTGGCGAGGGCCGGGAGGTAATCCCACGGCACCGCCTTCTTCTCCCGCGGCTCCAAGTACACCCGACTAGAAATGAGGGCCATGAGGAGGCTGTAGGGGTTCCGGGACAAGGTCTCGTAGTCCTGCAGGTACTTCTCCGCTATCCGCAGGGCCTGCTCGAAGACGTCCACGCCGAAAATGTCCGTCGTGGCGGACTTCAAACTGTCGAAACACTTTCGGACCACTTGATTGAGGCACGGTAGCACGATCATACCCCCCTCATTCTCCACCCGGTCGTACAGTTCCGAATAGACGACGAGAGAGTGCATGTAGTTGGATTTGATCCCGAACTGAGCCGCCCCCTCCAGCACACTCTGCAAAAATGCATCCTTGGGCGGGAGGGTGGAGGTGAGGGGCTCGGGCAGCATCCGCACGGCGAGAAAGCGGGACTCCAATTTCCAACTTTCGTTCACGTAGTGCGCCGTCACCGTCACGTACTTCTCCACGTTGCTCCGGCACCAGGACTCCACGGTGAGGCAGACAAACTTGTCCGCCAACTCCTTCTTCACCTTGTTGAACTCGATATCGTAGAGTTCGTCGACGCAGGTGGCTACGGATTTGATGGCCTCCGGATCATTCATGCTGGCCAGGATGTAGTTTTGGTCAAAGTGGGACAACATCCCGCGGAAACCATCCCCATCCACGGTGCTCAACGGCTTCAGGTCCATGATGCAGAAGAAGGCCATATTCCTATTTTGAAACAAAAATACAATGATGATTTATTTCAAATTTGATAATGATGGAAAAAGTGATGGAAAAATTACCGCACTGTCTCCTCGCACTGGTACTCCGCCTTGCTCGCACTTTTGGAACTGCTGCTGCTGCTGCTGATGAGAGCATTGGAGAAGGACTCTGTGACTGATTCCGCCGCGGCGGAGGAGGAGGATATAGTGGGTGGTGCGGGTAGAGGTGGATTGCTCGTGGCGGGGGAACCAGAGAGCAGTCCAGGGTGTTTCCGCTCCAAGTGCCCCCGCATCCCCGTCGTACTTCCGCCGGGACATTTGAAAACCACTCCGCAGATGTTGCAAAGTGACGTTGGATTTTCCCCTTTGACCTGTTGTAACCGCACGAAATAATTCCATACCTCACTCGTCTTCTTACCCTGCCTCGTCTGCTGTAGCTGCTGCCTATAGCGAGGAAACACACATAAAAAAAGAAATGGTCAGGTCACCCACACGATTAATAGACATTGTGACGAATAGTTTATATTTTTAAGAGAGAGAGAGAAAATTTATAAATGTTGGGGCATACAAACGGTGACGATTCCCTTATAATTATTATTAGAGCACACACCCACACAAATGGTGACGAATCCTTCACAATTATTTTAGCTTACTTTGCCCTCTTCTTCGCCAACAGTCCAAAGGGTTTCGGCTTAGTGCCCTTGATGCCAACTCCGGCGGACTTGGCATTTTTGCTCCGTATGCGAGCCATTTTCGAGTGCTTGACCGGAGCCAGTTTTACGACCCTTTCTTCACCTTCCCCTAAACAACAGAGAGAGAGAAAAAATGAATAACACATTTAACTTTCCTTTCCCCTATTATTATTATTATTATTATTAATACTATTTATTCCCACTTATAAGTATTTACTATATTATTCCCACTTCACACCCAATATAATGCTAACTCTCAATCCCTATTCATCACATACATATTCCCACAAATCGCCACGAACCATGTCAACTGCCGGCGGCAATAGCAATTGACCTAACATTCGATCGAACCAATTCACCTCTAAAAATTACTAATGAATTTCTGTACACAACAATAAACGGCGGAACTCTTCCTTGACTTGTCATTCTGATACGAACTCTTCTGTCGTTGACGTTACCTTATTTCGGATCACACTTTGGCACACACTTGATTCCAATTCCACAGACGCGGCGGGGCAGAGGAGGTCACAACAACTTTTTCTTTTTACCACAACATGCAGACTCTTTTGGGCCCGTCGTGAAAAACCAAATCCCCTCCCAATAATAAAATCTTTTACGCCAATTTTTCACAAGTGTACACACACATATACATGAACGAGTGTGAAATGTGAAACCTGACTGGGTTACCTCACAGGAGCGCGGGAGGCTACGTGAGCCCGTCGCCAGTCACACACACCGTTCAGAACATGATGGTGAATAATAACAATAACAATAATAATAATTACACTATCACAATTTCCACAAGTGTAAATTACAAAACAAAATTAAGTATTTTGGGGGCGGGGGAAATCTTTACTGCTGTTATAATTTTAATTTTTCCCTGCTATATTTCATCCCCACCACAAGATCACGAGCACAAACGCTTCCGATACACAGTCTCACACATATGCAGAGCTATACCAAGTGTTTTTGTCTGCGACTCCAACGAGACAGTGAAGAATGATTTGGTGTGTTCCTCCGACCCGACTCCGACCTACGCGGAGGGAGCCAAGGAAATATTCAGAAAGCCTCCTTCCCATTGGCTCCTCACCCCTTTCGCGCCTCCCACTCCAAATTCCCAACCAATGAGGATGGGGCCTGAGGGAGAGAAAGAATGTATGCATACGCCATGCATTCTGATGCGGATGAGCGGAAAAGGGGGGCTTGACTAGGTCGTAGTGTGGGAATCCGCGGGAGCGTTTGAATGTTGAGGAACCATCCGTATGTACATGCGTATTTGCATATAATTACACGTTTTCACAATGCGCCGGTTAAAGCCCTTGTCTCTTGTCTTGTGTCTGCCATCCGCCGTCCGCTCCGCAGCTTGAGTTGAAGTACCAGCTTTGGCTCGTCATCTGCAAATGATGAGGGGAAACCGTAAACTGTCGTCGAAAATCTCCCGCAATATCACAATTTTATGGGCTCTTTAGGCTCATTTTCGTTGACATGAAATTATACGCGCTCACGCGTGTCAGTTTGGCCAAGAGGCTACCATATTACGCGGCACTTGGGTGTGTGGAAGTGACCCCACGACCTGTACTTGCCAGGGAGAAGTAAATATGGAAAAACCGGGAGCAGAAACGGCCAAGCGAATAGTATAATTGTTATGGCTACAATGTGTGGCATCGGCGGCAGGACTTGACCATGTATTTTTACCACGTTGTGAAAGAAAAGTCGTGAACGTACTCACAATTGTTAGCTCGTGAACGTTATGGGCTCTCGTCAAGCGTGTGTATGCATGTGGATGGATGGATTTGACATGTATATATTTTTTCCGTGAAATTTTTAACTCCTGCTATTCCGAAGGACTTAAGGATGTCGCCGACGTGAGATTTAACTGGTGTCCCACGAAAGAATCTACATATGTGACGACGTAGGTCAGTTCCATGTGGCCAAGGGTCGTTACTATAGGTGTGTCCCACGAGCTCAGCCCGCAGCCCACCCGTGTCCATAATTTGGTTTGGGCTGGGCTGGGCCACGAAAAAATTGGTGGCGGGCTGGGGGCTCATCTCAAAATTTAAAATCATCTGCGGGCGGGCTGGGTGACCCAGTGGGCTCTGCGGGCGGACTCTAAAGCTCACAAAAGCCCAAGAGCGAGAAAGCTCCACATTTTGTAAACATACAAGTCGTTACATGATGTAGCGCCATGGACGCCGGCCGCTCCGTCACAACCTAATTAAATAGAAAAATATCGTCTATGCACGTCCGGACGGTTCCGGGTCGGGACGCGGGAGACCTTCACCAAAAATGCAGATGATGCACACACTGTCGCTTGGAAAATCGGAGGCGTTATGCATGCTTTACATGATTATGATTATTTTCCTGGGGTCTTTGGCTGACCACACGTTTCAACTGTGAAGGTTTTGCTCATAATCTAAAAAATTTGTTGTTGTTGTTGTTCGGGCGGACAGAAAATTGTCTCGCCGTCACACTTGTCACCACTTGTCATCGTTCATACTGTGCCCCGTGACCCGTGACTGTAGTGCTGTGCCGCAGTCAGGTCTCTAGACTACGAATTATCAAATGGAAGAAAATCACCTGTGGGACGCAGGGCATGTTATCAGTTTTTCACCCACCCACCAACCCGCACATCCTGTCCTCATCCTGCAACTGCTACATACTCTCATCAGGAAATCGGTTAGCTCACGAGCGGTAAAAAATCCCTCAAAAACTTCCGCTCTTTCCCTCAAAATTGACTCATATGATCCTCCTCATGTCGCTCCCGCTGTGACATGAATCAGCATGGCGTCGCTACATAGCTAATAGCTAACAGTTAAGTGTCAGCATGAGCAAATGAATGAGTAATAGCGATAGCTATATATTTGTATATATTCACACTACAGACAGAGACACACACACACACACACACAGACTGCTTCAAGCTCAAAAGTCTCATCTTGGAGAGTCATTTTTTAGCAGAACATATACATGGGCATTGGTTGAGGTTTGGTGGGCCTCCTCAAAATTTAATATGCATATATAGATACACATGTTATATGCTCTCACCCATATTTTTGCTCTTGAGGCACTATTGCAGTGGTAGTAAGTAGTAATAGGGTTGAGGAGTATGCAGTTGTTGTGCCTGTGTGTGTCCCATCATATGCCGTGCTGGTGGTGGTGGTGGTGGTGAGAGCCGAAAAACTGATGATGACTGCCCTCATTTGACACTTTGCTCCTTCTGCGGCGGAATGAGCGGATGGTGGAAATTTTTCAAGTGTAATAATAATAATAATAATTAAAGAGGAGACCTCCTATAATATATTGTTCCCCCAACAGCTTTAAGGTGTTCTTCACCACAATAATACAAAAAAAAATAAGGGACGGTCATACGGGTCAAATGGTAGCGGCAAAGTGATTGGAAAATTGACAAAATAATCATTGTAAAACTGTGATTGTGGTGACGACGAGGTTTTTTTTGGTGGACTGGAACGAAATTCCTGTGCTGCAAAATTGCTCTATTTGTAAAGTTGACGACGACAGAAGAGTTTGTGTGTGTAAGTGTGGAGCTTCCGTTGTTGTTCGGTGTGGCAAACAACAAATGTCAAAGGTGTGTCTCTCATCCCCTTTTGCCTTGAGGTTTTCCATATATATCGAGTTTCAAGTTTTCCATGGAAGAACTTGAAACTTGAAATGAACGTGGATATTTTACTGTTAAAGTTTATGAATGTGAATTATTTGATAAATTGGTTCCTTGAGTGGTGACCAGTCGCACTAGAGTCGAGTGTTTGCTGCGGGAAAACGTGTTTCCGGTCTCCGGTATCCGGCCCGGCCCGGCTTACCGGATGAACAACCGGCTTCATGAGGGGGACTGTGTTTTATGGGTGTTGTTGCTGGATAACCTGTTGCTTCAGTGAGGGAGGTGGGACAGGAGTTCGTTGAGGTCTTTCTTCGGAATAATTTTCCAATACGGCTGGAAGAACGGAAAATATTGTGGGATTTGTGTGTGTGTGTGCCGAGTTTTGATGATGAAAATTTTTGTCATCATCAAGTTTTCTCATTTTCATCGCCGCGAGATTTCGTACAAGAATCTTTGTAATTGTGTGGAGGAGTTGTGTGAAACTGGGAAAAGAAGTTATTCGGAGTCCGTCAGAATGAGATGAGAATGGGATGAATTTATTGGGTTCAGGAGGATTGAGGATCAAGTGTGGGTGTTTGTCATAGCCTGTTTGTTGTCAAAGTTGTGGGGGAAATAGCTGGAGAATTTTTACGGATGCGCAAAAATTTAAATTTAAATTTAATCTGTGAATATTTATTTTAAATTTTCCAGGCTGAAGCCGACGACATGTCTTTCCGTGTTGTGCGTTCGAGTAAATTCCGTCATGTGTACGGGACGGGTTTGAAGCGTGAGCAGTGCTATGACAATATCAGGGTATCGAAGTCATCGTGGGATTCCACGTTTTGTGCCGTCAATCCCAAATTTCTCGCCATCATCGTTGAATCCGCGGGTGGAGGGGCCTTTATAGTGCTCCCACACAATAAGGTGAATTCATAATTCCTTGGTGTGAATTTCTATTTGTTTCCTACGCTATAATAATAATGATAATAATAATAAAAATTGGAGGAAATAATCTCTGCTCATCCGAAAATATGATGAGAAATTTTATGGGAAATTCTCAATTTATACATTCCAGGTGGGGAGAATCAATCCAGACTATCCATTGGTAGGGGGTCATAAAGGGCCTGTCTTGGACATTGCCTGGTGTCCACATAATGATAATGTTATTGCGAGCGGGTCGGAGGACTGCGTCGTCAAAGTTTGGCAAATACCTGACCACGGGCTCTCCAGGTAGGTTTATGGCACACTTTTTATAACCTGTGGAATATTATGATAATAATACCATCAGCATAAGATCGTCTTCTACACTAACTCAGGACTGATTCGAAGTGAACTCCCGTGTATTAGCCGAGAATTTGCAACAATTTTGAAATGATTTTCCAATTTCCTTCAGAATTTTTCCACATTAGTTTTAGAGGAATTTTTGAATTTTAATGCAATTAAAATTTTACCCAAGGAAATTGAGGCATGAACCAAAAAAGAATGTAGATTTGACCTGTCGTCAAGCGTCACTGAAGGTTTTTTAAATTTTTTTTATTTGCAGAACTCTGACGGAGTCCGTTGTGGACCTGGTGTACCATCAGAGGCGAGTAGGCTTGGTTTTGTGGCATCCTACGGCGCACAATATTCTGCTCACTGCAGGTTCGTGAAATTTGACCGCCGCATAATCTGAATTTCAATGTGTCCGTGATCTTTGCTTCTAGTACTATTATTTTGTGGAACATGTGTATTTTACAGGCAGTGACAACCAAGTGGTAATTTGGAATGTGGGGACTGGGGAGCCTTTGGTGGAGATGGACTGTCATCCGGACCTCGTGTATTCCGCATGCTGGAGCTGGAATGGCTCCCAGCTCGTCACCACCTGTAGGGATAAAAAAATTCGCTTAATCAATCCGCGCACCGGTGAAGTGGAAGAGGTAAGAGTGACGGGGGGGGAGCAGAAGAATTCTAATCAAAATTAAAAATTATTACTATTCATTAATTATTGTTTGAAAATTAAAAGTTACAAAATATAAAATGATAGTGGAAAGGTATATTAATAACAAGGATTTTGAATGCAATTTCTTTTTTTAACGTATTACAGGAAGCTCTGAGCCATGAAGGGAGCAAAGGTACG
>WJFA01003281.1:0-13325 GCA_009870155.1 Pseudobourletiella spinata | reverse complement strand
TGTGTGTGTGTGTGTGTGTGTGTGTGTGTGTGGGTGGGTGTGTGTGTGTGTGTGGGTGTATGTGGGTGTGTGTGGGTGTGTGATACTAGAATAGTCATCAAGTCGGATACGGAAGTGAGAAGTAAAGAATGAGGGAGGGCGGAGTCATTAGTTGTCCGGGAGAAAGGTGTGCTTGCGTGTGTGTGTGAGTGTGTTTGTGTGATATGAAAGTGATTAGGACACATGGCTTGACTTCCTTTGATTTCCCAGCCACGTGTACACACACATATAAACAGACATAAAAGGGAAATGGAATTAGAGGGAATCATAGTGTGAAATTGATTCCATGTCCCAAGCCGCTCCTCCCTCTCGCCACAAACTACATGACATGACTAGCTAGTTCTTCCCAATTTCGCCTGATCCATAACCAGTCCTCAACACCCCGTGCACACACAGCAGCAGCAACAACATTTCCAATTCTCAGTGGAACGTGGCGAGTTTGTTTCACATCAACCCGGAGCGCTCCTGGTATTTCATAATTCATCAGGTGACTTGGACAGATCTTCGCCCTATTGGATGCTGAGCCCCCAAACGGCCTCGCAAAGGAATTCAGAAAATCCTCTGTCTTGAGGAGGTCGCTTCCACCTGACTGTTTGAACTCCCTTCAATTCCTCGATGTGAACCCTGACTTGAGCCAAGGATTCAGCCGCCCATGGACTCCCTTAATTTACAGCCAAATGGCTACTTCGAAATTAATTTTCCCCACTGGCCGTCTGACCGAAAGGAAAATTTACTCCTCATCCACCCATCCTGCTCCTCCACCTCTGCTCTGCCTCAGCCAACTCGTGGGGGGGATCGGGATAATTTGGCGGGTTAAATGAATGAAAATATTGTAAGCTATCGCCTCCATGTATCAATCCGTGAGCGTCCTTTAACTCGGACGAAACCGTGGGAATGGGGCGGAAGGACGAGGTAGAGAGCAAACTAGCGCTATATCCCCCACCTTTTTGTTTGTGCTCGACATGAACGGGCCAGTGATATGATGATGGGAGAGTTGCTCTTTTTTCACCTCCTTCCACCATGATTTTCTCACTCAGTTTATGGGAAAATGTCTATGAGGGATGTGGCTACCAAGGGAAGTAAATGAAGTGAAAGTTGGGAGAGAAAGTCGATCTGCGCTCACCTTGTGCCCTGGATTCCGTGGGAAAACATGGAGCAGGGAGGGAGGCGAGGGCGATTGGTAACGTGACCCGAAAACTACTCGTTGGCTTCACATCTATTAGCTATAACGGAATTGTTGGCTCCAAAACATGCTCACTTATCTCCACACGGCTAATCATCTCGAGCTACCCCTGCCCATACAAGCTCATTAGCTGGCAATGGACGCACACATGGAGCAATGGGCATCCACATTTGAAGCCTGCACACATTAAAAATCAAACATCCCCTTCAGAGCACTGAGAAAGTCACTTTCAAGCGGCTCACACGCTCGTCTCCGTTCCAACTCTAAAGTGGAAAAAGTTAGAGCAAGTGGGGATGGGAGCGGCGATACAACGAGGGACTAGGCTAGGCCATTATCAAAACTGTTCCCGCCCCCGCGGCTCCCCACGATGAGCTTCATCCTTTTGTAAAAGTGGAGGGTGGACAGGAGCCATGTTGGAAACTGTTAAAATAACTCGGCCACACATTGGAATCTCTCCACTTTCTCCGCCCTGACAGCCATAGCATCACCAGTTTGATAGTTGACGGTGAATCTGTACGCATGTATTCATTAGACAATTTCCCATATTCAGCAGCGTAGGCCGATGGTGATCATCGAAATGCGTGAGACGTCGTTGCAATTTAATAACGTCCACCAGGACGGGCCCATGGCATGGTCCCCATCGGCTGATTCGACGTGTGTGTACACGACGGCTCCGTAGTTGGCCTCATCACATAATTTCATGGCAAACGGCCACTTTGCCCTCGGAATGTGACAGGAGGAGGACGCACTTGGTTGTGCGGCGTGAAGACCAAGTTAGTCCCCCACACGCACACACACACACACATACACACACACACTGTGACACTGTAAGTGTTTAATGATGCCTGTACATGTAGAACCCGTGTGCTAGCGGAGGAGCCAATTTACATTCGGGTGCACTGCTTGGTTCAACGGCTCTCGGATTGAGGGTCCAACTTCCTTATCACTTAGTGTGTGTGTGTGTGTGTGTGCATGACGATGCGACGATAGTTGGAGAGAGTGTATGTGTGGGAGCGGTTAACGAGCCGACCGTGTCCTTCCGTTTTAATTTGCGCATACATAGGAGATTCCGTGAGGCAATTGGGAGTGGGACTCCCTGCACTGCGAGGGAAGCACGCGGAGACCAAGTCAGGGAGGACGGAACTGTGTGAAGCCATTTCATTACACATCCAGTGCATTATTATTAGTTTAACGGATTCTCCGAAGTAATGGTGCTGCTGCACACATGGAAGGAAGGGATGTGAGCTTCTGGCCTTTGTTTAAACATGCTCTTTCCACGGCGCGGCTCCCGTGGCACGGAATGAACCCTTCGTATCATCCCAACTGGCGGCTGTCCCGTCAAATAATAGAGGATTCTGGCCCGCCCAGCTGTTCTCTGTCCAATTTAACCCGCTCTCGTTCGAATCTCAAACATAATAATAATGGTTAGGATTTGAAGCCACTCTATTGGATGGATAGCATTTCCCAAATCCTCACCCCGTCAGTCACCCACCCATACCCGCCCCTCTTCCAATCTCCATAGTCATGACCCGCACAGAGTACATTGACTTCATTCCTCCTGTATCATCATTTTCCCCGCTGCTCTACATTGTCCAGCTCACGGATCAATCTCTCCCGCCATCATCCGGCGTACGTCAGTAAAGGAACTGAAGGGGTAGCGTGCTTCTATGCATACGGAAACCCCCCGGTAATCTTCGGTCTACGCAGGTAATTACATTCACGTGTACTCACACGTACATACGGGATGCAATCATGACTCTCATCTGCCTCCGTCTACTACACTCACGGCGGCGCACCTCCCCGCCAAAATCCTCGTTGACATAACGTACGTGTGGCCCGTAAGGGACTAATTACTCGGAAGCATGGGGGCGAACCCATGATCCACAGGATCTCCGTACGCACACATGGAACAATAGCGGCTATTATAAATTCAGCTAAAATATTTTCCATGATGTGTAAAATATCCACTTTCCTCCTATAGAGCACCTATACGGGGCAGTGCCACATTGTCAAACAGGGGCGTCCCTCGCATCCTCTTCGTGATAGGATTGACGTGACACTGTGTGCCGCGGTAGACGTACGTATAGTAGTCATACAGCTCAGCGACGATGTCATGTCGCATGGGACGGGATGGAGCACCGCAGCGCGACAAGAGAAGTGCGGTATAGGCGGATAATATTTGGCTGGTGCAAACAGGAAATGGCCGATTGGGACTGGGACCCAGGCCGTGGGACGGTTTCGAGAGACAGATAGAGAGTCAATGTGAGGCTGATATGCTCTGGTTGTTGTCGCTCTTCTTCCAGCAGCCCCATCGTCGCTACCATATCGGCGCATACCGACCGCAAGTATACTGCAGTCGAGGGACAGCACATAATATTGCCACGCATTCGTATGCTCAGAGTACGGCGGGCGAGCGGGCAGGCGGGACTCTCAATCAAGATATTCAGTCACAACCGGCTATTATTGTTGGCCTCGGCGCAGAAAATGAAAACACCCTGAGGTGACATAAAATGTATCTCCGCTCCATGTTCCGCCGGCTCGCAGCCGGCAAGAGAGTGGGGTCGTATAAATAAGCAGTCCGCTGGTACTCCACTTTGTTTTTTGAGCGAGACAGTGCAAGTTCCACCGTGGAACATTGAGGAGGGAGTACAAGCGGAATAGCCCCCCCACCCCACTTCACCGCTCTTACGCAATTCATGAAATTGACGTCACTGACCACCCGGGCCGCCACGTCCTTTGTGCATTTCCCCCCTCGTGGGATTTTCCTTGAGGGTAGGCTCAGAGGGCAGAGCCTTCCCACGGCCACAGTGTCATGAGCTCAATAGGTATGACTGGTAGGTAAACATTGGGCCGCATTGTTGCGGACGGAGTACAACAGCTCAGGAGCGGATGCTGATTTTATTGAGAGGCTCTTCCGCAGTTGTTGGTGCATGGGCGATCCGGGGGACTGTGTAGCGGCGGAGGGAAAGTAGCAGTTGAGAGTGCAGTTGTTGTAACTTAGGTGATGTGAGAAGCCCGGTGTACCTAGTGGCTCACCTATAAACATGTATACACATGTAGACGCTGACCTTGGTCATAAGCTTCACGGTGAGAGAGGATAGGGAGGGTGTGGATAACGTTCTTTTTCCATCTCTCACACTCCCCCTGGATTTCCCCCCTCCCCCCGCACCCCCAGATCCCCATAATCACGCCCAGCTTTGCCCATTCACTACTATATACTCTTTTGCCAGACCCTGGGCTTCCCTCCACCACTCTCGGAGAAGATCCCGCGGATGTGAAGCTCACAGTTTCCATCGGATCCTTCTGCATCCTCCCATTCCCTCGGACAGACTGATAAATGCGGGACTTATCCCCAGTTCAAAGAACTGGGTCACACAGTGGAGAGGAAGCTGAGAATTATTAGGAGAAATTTACGAGACATTACATTTACATTAAATCCGACGGATATGTACACATTGGGGCCAGGAGCGGGGCACTTCCGCCGGGGCAAACGTCCGAAATGAAAATTGTAGGGATCCCATATAAACTCAAGTGGAGGCAGTGTGGAGCCGAGGCTGGATGGGAAAAGGTTAAACCGTCTCCGCAATCATTTCATGGTAGCTGGGAGGACGATTCTAAAAGTAATTGGATGCAAAAACCATGATGGAAACGGAGGGGCAGGGGGGGGGTGTAGTTGTATGTGTGCATACATACCAAAGAGAAATGGGGCTTTAGAGAGTAGACAATAATAACATTGGATTCATACACGGCTACGGAAGAAATCTTTGTGGAGCTCTAAAAATTTGCGGGGGGAAAGTTTAAAGCGATTCTTTACTGCAGCTGTGATGTGGTGTGACTTGAAGGAGCTCATTTTGCCTCGAAACATGGATCAATGTATTGATTCCCACCCCTCCCCCCTTCTGCCCGCCGCCGCCGCACCTCCGTATTATCCCCCGGTGAAAATGATCCCAGAAATAACAGCGCGGATTCCTCTCCGTCCAACTCTCATGAATTTATTCAAGTTTAAGTAGAGGTGGACGGGATGATGTGGGTGTAATAATTACCAAAGTTTCCAATCTGAGGATTAAGGCTCGATAAGGTTTTTACCCCCGGGAATGGGTGGATGAGCACAGGGTTCTACGAAATCCGTCTGTTCGACTGGGCATATATATGGGAATCAAAGCCCGCATAATTTGAATCTCCATGGTTGAAATGAGCATTACTTTAATTTTCCCGCCTTCTTCTTCTTTATCTTCTTCTTCTTCCTCTTCTTCAAGCACCCACACGACCTCGACACTCACAATATCGAACGTACTCCCCCGTGTGGTAATATCCAGCTCAGAATCTGCATTTTCCGCCAACGACCTTTGGTTTCCTTGAGGGAGGGAGCCGTAGTGTGGGGGGAGGAACAATGAGGAAATATCCGGCCAAAACTATTTGGCCGCTGGGAAAGAATTCCTTTGACGGACTTTTGGCTCAAATTAAACTTGTTATGCTTCTCTATTCTCTTCGCTGCTCCGCTCCCAGTTCCTTGTGTGTCACGTATCAATTTTCCCCCTTCATACTAAATTCTCCTCCTTGTTCCTCCTCCTCCTCCTCCTCCTCCTCCTCGGCCCTTTCCCCTCCTGCCAATTTACCACCAACAACGGGGGTATGAACTACTTGCACCTATACATTATATTCCGTCATGTGGCGATGCATATATACATCTATTTGTGTAACTGGGCATGTGGAGAAAGTAAGGATCAAGTCCTTGCCGAGGAAATTGAGACTTGCTGACCTGCTGTATATTAATGGAAGTCTCTGTGAAGGGATCCTTGTCATCCCAACGGGTACAAGGTGCTGTGCAGGACGTCAAATGTAGTGTAGGCGATATGCATATGTCCCGGAGACTCCCGCGTAAATGCATGTGTGCCTGGGTGTGAATGTATGGGTAGGTGTTTGTGTGCGTGTGCTCGCGTGTGTGTGTGTACGTGTGTGCGTGTGCTCACGTGTGTATGTGTAGGTGTGTGCGTGTGCTCGCGTGTGTGTGTGAACGTGTGTGCGTGCTCGTGGTTGTACGTGCCTGTGTGGGTGTGTTCATGCGTGCGTGTGTGCACGTCACTGCCACCGTGGAAGTCTAAATGTTGCTCTTCACTTTAAGACTGTACGCGTACACACACGGCTCGGAGGGCCTCTCCCCCGCCGCGGAATACCAACGAGGTGCTACAGGTACGCCGCCTTGGCCCTTAATTCCCCTCACTTTTCCAGTACAGCTTGAGCCCATCCGAGGAGATTGCCGAGTAGTTACGTTGGTGACGGGTCCCATGGGGGCCTCACGTGAGACTTTTTCTGTTGCCGCCGACTTGGACGACGAGGACCTCGAGAGGGTGTGACAGAAGCGGAGACGGAGGAGGTTATAGCGGATATAGGGGAAAGTTTGACGTTACCACGGAGGGCTACCAGCCTGCGCTTGGGTGTACATAGAGAGGAAGACTGTGAGGCCTATCTAGTCAAGGGTGGGGAAACACAGGCAGGGAGACACTCCTGATAGGCTAAAATAATATTTGTTGTACAACCGTCGTGTATATACCTCCCAGCTACATGACAAATCGGATCACATAAACTCTTTATTCCCCACTTTCTCCGCCTGATCAACTTTTCCAGTGTGCTCCGCGGAGAGAGGTGTGGACGAGGAGGATGTTGATGATTCTCTCCCTGTCTTTCACGCTTCGGGGTGTTGATATAACTTGTGTGCGTGCGTGTGTGTGTGTGTGTGTGTACGTGGACTTACTTGAGTAAAGGATGTGTGTGTGTGTACAGAGATACAAAGTGTTGGGGAATTTTTTCTGGGAAGAGAAAGGGAGAGAAAGCGAGAGAGACAGAAAGATAGACAGTCTGGAACTATGTGACGGCTGTAATTGGTAGAGGAGTGTGTGAGAGAGAGAGTGAAAGCGGAGTGAGCGACGACAAAAATAAAGCGAATCAGTCTCTGAGTCTGGGTCGGATGACAGCCAAGACATTCGTCCATTTATGAATTTTCATCATTATGCGTACTCGGGATTTTCTCATTTCATTATCACTATTATTATTATTATTATTATTATAATTATTATTAATGTTACTATTATGTCATGATTATCTCAAACGTTTATACCCGCACACCCCGTCCGCATTAGTCATGTGTCGTCGTTCCTGGTAAGCTAACAACTATCTGAATCACAAACTATCCTCCAATACGAATCATCACAATATTTCTCAGGATTAATAGTAACAAATATCTTCTATGCTTATATATATCGACGGCTAAACTTGCACAAGTTTTCCATTTTACCATTTTATTTTTGGCTCACTCAGTTGCAAAGCGCACCATATCCGATTTGTTTGATTTCAACCCAATTATATCCACGACCAGTTAGATTCCTCCAACCCACACCAGGACTTGCATCAAATATGATTTTTATACTGACCGTTCCTTGTTTGACGCCCGTGTGCGGAAAAAATAGATAGTTTTGCGTTTAGAAATTTTTCAGGTTGTGCATGCTCGTGTTTGCAACTGATGGAAAAATCAAATGCTGGCTATTGCAACTGATGGAAAAATCAAATGCTCGCTATTGCAACTGATGGAAAAATCAAATGCTGGCTATTGCAACTGATGGAAAAATCAAATGCTGGCTCTTGCAACTGATGCAACAATCAAATGGTGGCCTTTGCAGTTTAGCTGTCGATATGATGATTGTTTTTCCAACGCTGTCCTACATACAACTAATCATTATTCTTTCTGAGAGTTACACTAAAAGAAAAAAGATTGGGGAATTTGTAATGAGGGCTCACTCATGTCAGCAATACAGCTTGAACATCGAGCGGAAACTTCCCGCTAAATTTGTGGAACGACCAGATGAGCCTTCCATATACACACATTTAGAACCTCATGTGCACTCTTTATGCTGTACATTACACATGTTACATATATGTATGCTGTAGTGTGGAAATACTGTGAAAGCTTCAGTTTTTTTTTCTAATTTAAAATTCTTACGTCTATCTTGAACCTTGAGAGCGACTGACCTCCATTCCTCCCATGCGCACTTTTTTCTCTCAAAGATATCCCAACTGGTCCTTTGGTGAGTAAGGGAATTACAAGTAGGAGGATTCTGGGAGGGGACGTCGTTTGTCATTAACCGCCAAGTAGCTATTGATTCATAGTGCACTTACACCATCGAGCCACATGAGAAGCTTTTGTAGATGTACATAGGAAATGGGACTGGCAAGTTGTAGAAAAAATATGCCCTCTGGGGAAAAGCCTGTCTTACATCATGCTGTTGTCTTCTTCTTCTTCTTCTTCTTTCCCGTCGAAACGATCCAGGATGGGGAGTTGAAGGGTATTCGTGTGTGTGTGTGTGTGTGTGTGTTTGTGTGCCTTGTCCATGTGTGAAAATATGTACAGAAAATACGGATGGAAGGGCATGTTGTCGATAAACTACAGCAACGTGTTACTCTACACACTTTTCCACACCACATGTGATGACGTCCGAACTGCTCCGCTGTATCCACCCACTTTGTCTCCGAAATGCATACGCTAATGCGCTGGAACACCACACCCACCACTGACCATATGGCTCGAATGCCCACTACAACCAATGCATACTTTTCAAATTCCCATGTCCCTCCCGCTACATCCCATCAGCTTATGACAAGGCCAAAATTTCCTCTAGAACACTTCTAACTGAGAAATTATTCCTACAGGGAAGGCTACAGGATGAAGTCGAGAGGGAGGGAGGGGGCAAATGTGGGTGCGGCTCGATTTGGCTAGCCCATGTGCACACATGCACACACACACACACACACACACACACACACACAGGCATGTATTCACAAACACTCGCGAGGAAACTGTAATGAAATAAGTCAAAGGGAAATAATGGGAAATTCCAACGAGAAGGTAACTAGCGCGGCGGTGTGAGGGGAGGAGAGACGGAAATAAAAATAACCCGCGGGAGTCATCGCTTAAATTAGAAGTTAAGAGCCTCACCATTTAGTGCTCACGGTCGCGTCCAGCGAGCTATAGAAGCTACCTTGTGGAGAAGCCACAGAGAGAGAGAGAGGGACAGAGAGCTATTATTGCGCTCTGTGGAAGAGGGAATAGGATTTCTCCGGAATTCCGGGACTTCCACATCCACGTCAGATTAAAAGCAAAGACACCTACATAGACTTGTCCGAGGGGCTACAAAAAGTTGGTCCGGCTCCCCGGTGGAATCCTCTGTGCCCTATACTCCATGTCCAAGGTGTGGCGTGGTCATCCCTCCCTGCACTGCTAGTCCGTCTGAGGAGAGATAAAAGGTGAAAACTCACACGTCTTCCCCTTTCACCTCCTCCATTCTCTCTCTCTCTCTCTCCGTCGCCGTAGTAGCGCCTGGCTTGGACTGCACAAGAGGGAAAGTGCACTGCCATTTGCGGCTCTCTGAATTTCTATATATATATATATATATTTATATATATATGTATTATATTATATTATATATGGGAACGGGTAGTGGAAGGGAGAAAGGAGAAGTTTCTCCTGCTAGCTACCTCCTCAAACCCCGTACCTTCTCATGTTCCCACACATGAGCTCTTTTCTTATTTCGCAGAAGACACGCCGTGGGCCCAGCTGCTCCGTGAGCGTAGGCCAAGCGAGACGTTGGGACTGGGGAGTACACACTTTTACTCTTACGCCTCCTATCCCCGATCTTGTATGGTAGCTAGTGACGTTGCTTAATTGACGTAGCTTTGAGTTAAGTTGGACCCGGCGGGAGAGAATGAAAAAGGGGAGCGAGCGAGCGGGTGAGTGAGGAATTGATGAAAGAAAAGCTGGCGGGGTGTGAGTGTGAGTGTGTGTGTGTGCGGGGTCCTGAAAATTCACCTCGTTCATCAGCCTCAGCTGTGCGGGTGGGGATTACAGCCGAAATAAATGCATGTAAGCTCTGAGATTTCCCACTTTTACAACCACACGGAGGAATATTGGGGCGAGCAGTGGTTCCAGCTATTGTTTTCAATTACTTTTCCCAATCCTCCCCTACCGCAATCCCTCCCGCCACCATCCCGTCGTCCACGGACATGTCACCTACTACATGGTCCAAGAGGGAGCCAAGATATTGTCACCAATGCTCCTGCACCACCGGCTAACTCGCGGGGTAAACCCTCTGAAACTCGATATACATAATGGTTATTGTCAGTCCCAAATCAGCTCCGAATCCCCTCCAAATTTCCCGCCCATTTCCTCAGCCAAGTTCTCTCGCACAAACCCGCCCATTATCACCAGTGCTAACTCCATCCTACGGTCTACGGCATCATCAACCATCCGGTCCTCCGGAAGAGCTGCACGCTGACTTTAGGAAATGCAATCAAAAAACTCCGAGGGGCTTGGAAAGCCCAAGGGGAAAGCACACGAGGCAAAGACCCATTTCACTTGGCCTGCATGTATTTCTTTCAAGTTTGTGAAAAAAAATTGACCGACGCCTCAAAACAAACGGACTGAGAGGAGGGCATGGCGGAGGAAAGGGGAAATATCACAAGTCCCTCGAGACATGAACATTTCTACCGTCCAACAACCAAGTTTCCAAGTTGCCTGTGAGCCCATGTGCTTGTGCAAGCTCGTGGGTCACAATAGAAATGTCTGCCTGCTCCTGGCTCTGCCTGCCTGCTGGAATGTAGCGAGCTGAACGTGATCATGGTCACTAGGATGATGCTGCCCATACAGATACATATTGGCGTACATGTGCACAGCGTTACCACATTGTCCAAGTGGGGACTGAGTGGGGCAGGTCGGACTTTTGTCAGTGACAAACCCAAGTTGTCTCTGTGTATGTATGCATGTTGTGTAAACCAAAGGGACACGTGGGATTAATTAGTTAGGGTAATGGAGAATACTGAGACTTTGATGAGTACTCCCGCTCCTGGGCATAGCAGATGGATGACGACGGGTAGGATGCTGATGATGATGATGACGATAATGACGCTGAAGATGACGATGATTATCTTGATGACGAAGACCAGACGAGAACTTACATATACACACACACACACACATACACTGGAGCTCAGTGGACATTGAGAATTTTACAAAGCTTCGTTTTCCTTCATGATCATGACGATGCTCATGTGGTAATAGTGGTACAAGAGAGTGAGAGAGGGAGGAGATCCAGTGACTCCTCCGATCCATAGTATAACAGCAATAGAAGTAGAAGAAGTAGCTATAATGGTGGCGGTGGTGGAAGACATTGTCGTATTTTTATGTATCGGTATATATCATCTCATTCAAACATGTCAGGTGGCCAGTAGTAGGATTTTGTTTCTCTCTTTTTTTGTTTTCAATTCTTCATCTTCATCTTCTTCGTCTTCTAGGGTATTAAGGCAACTCGTGTCTGCAGAACTGTCCAACCCTTCCTCCTCCCCCCCTCCCGCTTCCCCAATTTCATCTCCATCCCCTCATCCTCTAGTAGTTCTGTATCTATAGTGTTGTTTTCCGTGGAGGAAGGCTGGTGGGAAGAAGATGATAGTACGCTGGTGGAACTATGTGGAACGGAGTGAGAAAGAGAGAGAGAGACACACAGGATCCTGTCCAACCGCGGAGCAAGTCAAAACAGACGGTCAGAGAGAGAGAGAGAGAGAGAGTCACGTGAAGGAAAAACTTTTGTCCCACACACACACGGACACACACACACACACACTGTTACACATACATACTGGGAGCCACACATGTACGCACACACTAAGAAACTCCACTCCATTTTGAGATTGGAAAAGAGGGTGGTGGTGGGGCCTTCGTATGATGATCCATGGGATCCAACATCCAACATCCGCGCCACAGTACGAACGCAAGAGAGAGAGGCTGAGAGTAATTGAAGGGACAAGTGAAAATATCGCATATGTGCTTCAGTATTTTCCTAGTAGACATACAGTGGTAATAGCAATGGGGCAGTGGAGAGTCTTCATGATCACACCGGCTGCTCCTCATTCCCCGTCGGGGGAAAGCCCAAGCTCGAGGCTTTCCCCGTCATCGCTGCAATTACGAGTCCAGCTCTGAGTGTCAGCACTTCCACTAAAGTTGGCTGTGCGTAATTAAATCCAGGCACTGCTGGCAAGGTAATAACGGACACAAACGGTACAAAGTTGATGATTCATGTGTTGATTTCACTGGTGGCAGTGGCGGCGGCGGTAGTAGTAGTAGCAGTAGCAGCAACGATGACGACGACCAACAACAGCCACGGCGGACATTCTGGAGAGGTCATCTGAAAAAGAAAATTCTTCATTTCTACCCCTCTACACACCATCACCCGCTGTCCCTCTTTCTCTCCTACTTTCACACCCTTTTCCCTCCTCGCCTCCCAACCAATGAGCTGATGCATCTGGCGAACGGGATTGACCCTACTTTCCCGCACGTAATGAGAGGACGTTTAGCCTCAAACTCCAGATTCGCCCCCCTGTAATGAGTTTTCCCCATCCATGATCATTTCCTTTAATCGTTTGGCATGTCTTTACTCCTCATGCCGTCAGATGCCCAAATGCCTATGTCGTCCCAACCATATCCCCGTCGGTCCATACACATGCACACTATTCCATTTGCACGAACACACACACACACACACAGATACACATGCCCTGGAACGTACGCCTCGTATCTTTCCCTGTCCATCCGCGCTGCGATTAAAGCTCGTGAGAGGGATGAAGAGATGGGTCTTAGTTAGAGTGAAAGAGGGACGCATGGTGATTGCCCTCAATACTTTCCCTCTAATTAATACGTCCAGCAATTTCACACTTTGAACGACGGGCACGGAAAGATACTGCTAAGATCCGCGGTGAAAGTGGGAAAACTGTCTACTCAACATATGCTCGATACATATCTGCAGATTCTAGGGAAAATACTCCTTGCTGAGACATTTGAGGGGAAAAAACAAAATATTAACGTTCAAGTTTTTACTGTTGGTGAAAGTCTCGTACTTTCTCCGCCTAATTACACGTGAGCCTGAGGTGGCCAAGGGATTTTGGAGGAATACTTGAGGATCTGAAATTTTGAATTGAAATATTTGAGGATCTGAAATTTTGAATTGAAATATTTGAGGATCTGAAATTTTGAATTGAAATATTTGAGGATCTGAAATTTTGAATT
>WJFA01003280.1:0-13326 GCA_009870155.1 Pseudobourletiella spinata | reverse complement strand
GAGAAAGTTACTCTCCTTTTGGTAATCACAGAGAGAACCCTCTTCTTAGTCTGATGCAACGTGATCGTTCCAAGGATAGGCAAAAAATCCCGTTATATTGTCATTTTCGTAAAACTATGAAGATGACTTAACGAGACTGTTACATCAAAATATAGGTTAATCAACTCGCAATACACTTTTTTTACTTTTAGATCCATTCAAGTGGAGATATCCTTCGGTCAATTTTTACTGGCTCTGCCCACAATTCAAACGGGCCGCCATATGCAAATGACGATGACGCAGACAATGTGGAATTGTTGCAGTTGCCCGTGCGTATTGCAGCATCTGTTTCATGACTTCAAGTTACCACTTTGACACGTATGTAGAGTGGACCTGAAAAACTCCCATTCGCTTAAAGCCAGAGATTACGCGCGGCCCTTCGAAAGCTCCATAATTGTGGTGTCTGACCAAAATCAGCTGTTTCTCAGAACATATATTAGGTTTCATTACAGTTGTATATTTACTGCTCACTCTCGCGTGTCGGAGCACACATTTGGTATAGCGTTACAAAAGTGGAGAGGAAGTTCATGGGTCGGTCGGTTCCATAAATTATTCTTGAATTGGACGGAAGTGTGTAACCAAAAATCGGTTGAATAAATGTTTTTCTGTTGATATGACCTGGAGGAAAGTTTTTGGAACGATAAAAGGTTGAAATAACCTGAATTTTCATGCTCATGTATTCACAAGAGCTGTCGAAGCCATTACATAGGAGTTCAAAGTAAATTCTAAATTGCAAAGGGAAGAGGTCAGGTGAAATCCTATCTCTATTAATTGTGAGACTTGTACGTCAAAAGTGGCAGCTCATCGCGAGAATGGAAGCGGAACGTATGTACCGAGAGGAGAAGAATGAATTTAGGGTAATATTCTCAAGACACTTCCAGAGTGTGTGTGTGTGTGTGGTTTGAAGAGCTCGACCCTGTGTGAACTGCGAGACAACTGATTGAAGAGTGAGGCTCAAGCCGAAGTAGACTGTTTGAAAATAAAAGGCAAAAGCCTCAAGAGGAGAAATGAGCATACGTAGACGGACTAATGAGGTGCATGTTTGCGGGTGAAAAGATGAGGGTATTGCTGTTGATGATGGGAAAACGGAGGCAGGATATCTTTTTCCTTTCATTCAGGAGTCCTTGACATTCCCCTTGCTTCCCTTTAGTGTTTGCCCAAGAATTAATAATGATCATTGCAACTACCTGCGAGAACGCGGCACGGTTCATGTACGTCTCTCTTCAACAACGCCTTTTAATTAGCCATCCCACCTGGCACCAGTAACCTAGAAAACTTGTGAATAGTTAAGCAAAGTGGGCTTCTAAGCATTAGGAAAATCACACAATATGCGCTTATTAACCACTTCCAACCTTGCATGCCCAATGTAATGAGATGTGTTCGGCGTACAAAAAAGTATTCACTCAGTTGCAGATTTGCCGGTGAGTAAGTACCACACACACTCTCGGTGGAGACAGTCAAATGTTCCAAATGGCAATTTAATGAATCGNAGATTTGCCGGTGAGTAAGTACCACACACACTCTCGGTGGAGACAGTCAAATGTTCCAAATGGCAATTTAATGAATCGTGAAAAAAGCAGCAGCGGCTGTAAATGACCGGAATTTGCCAAGTGTTTGTTGAGGAGTGTGAGTGTGAGGGTGTTGTTTGCCATGAGTCGGCAAAAAATGACGATGCACGCTTAAGAGGGCTAAGAAAATATGTCTGCCCGTGAACAATTGGAAATGGGATGATGGAGTGAAAAAGCCGTCGAATCTTTCACGCTCAATTTCCACCGGATGTGTAGTATCTATGCGTTATTGCATTGCAGTACAAAACTTTGTGTAAGCAGGCTCTAGGTCAAGGAAGTCTGTAGAACTATACACGCAGCGCCCAGCGGATTTGAGCACTGAAGACGATCTTGGTCTTGACATTGCTTTAGTTACTGACTGTAAGCTTGAAAAAAATGCTAAGTGAGGGTGTATCATTTACAGAATGTACTTGTTCGCCATTGCTTAAGTCGTTTTGGTAAATTTCCTTGAGCTGAGACAGAATTTCTGCAACACCGCCTCTGATTTTGGCTTATTGTATCAGTGCGATTAAACTTGTTGATGAAACTTGATTAAACTTGTGAGTCACAGGCTGTGACTCACACATTAGTGATGTCTTGTATCTCTCGACGGATGAGCCTGATTTCCATGCGTATGATTATGGTTGGGGCGGACTGGCGCGGTCCTTTTAAGTCATAGGTGCGCAGGGATGTTCACCTTGGATGCCTTAGCATGAGAATGTAAGAAGCAGAAGCTCACTCAGGATACTATACACAAACACCTTTTAAGCATGACATCTTTGCTCCATTATTACCATGATACTCCGGGCAAAACCTAAATCTATTTCTTATCCATTTGCCTATAGGAAATTGTTGTCGCACAGGCACAGAGTATGAGATTTTCAATGGGGAAGAAGATGACGATAAAAAAAAACAAATAAAAGATTTTCCAGGTGACGTGAATCTCCCCATTCAACTTGTTTCGTACTTCATCCACTAATTGTTCAACTTGAAGACGGCATGCTGTGTCATTCAGAGTTGCTCACACAGTCCGTTTTTTTCCCTACTGACACCTTGCTCAGTAAGAATGATCACCTAGTAGTAAGCTAAAAATGTTTGCGCAAGGCTTATTCACATAATTGATTTATTGGTCTGCTGGAGTCCCCTTTTCGGTATGACTGCGAGCGAGTAGGCCAGTGGGCGTGATTCCCCCAAACAGCCAACGTTTCAATGTGGTGCAGGCATCTATCATGGCGGTGACGACATTATCGTCCTGTGAGTGGGTGCTTCATCACTCCAATTTCAAATATGGACGGACCTAAATGACTAGAATTTTCCATGAAAAGGAGGCTTGTTTGCTCGAGTATCATATCCGCTTGCTTCCACTAACTCGTAGCAACAAGAGTGTGAGATGAGCAATGACCTTCTCTCCGTCAGCGGCGACAGTCGTAAGTACCCCCATGGATGCGTGAATATGAGCCTGTATAAAAGAGTGCATTGAGGGAGAACTAAGAGCTGGCTGGGAAATGAGAATGATGATCTGTATTTGATTGAGTGGCGAAAGTCGTGCCTAATGTCAATTTTCGCCACGTCGGGCCAGAATAATTGTTGGCAGGTGCATGTTTTAGGAGCTTTCCAACTAAATGCATGTGGCGCTGTCTGTTAGAATAGAATCGATGTTATAATGCAGGTGTGGAGCTCACGAAAAAATGATACTAAAAACGAAATTATCTTCTTTGTTAGGTGATAAATAGAGCAGCATGTGTTTTGTATTCATCCTGACCTGCATTCTCCGTACTTGGCTCTAATTTTTGACACGGCTACACCGAGGGGATCAACAGTACAGCTCATACTATTGCATTGGAGCTTAGCTATACATTTTTTCCCTCTTCGTTTCTCTCATGAAACGAGTTCCATGTCTTCAATTATGTGCACATACAGAATGGAATGCGCATAGCGGGAGAGATAATAATCCGCAATCCTCCTAATTCATCATCATCCAAACCAGAAGGACTTTGTCACATTGACATTTGCTATTTCACAATGCATCAGAGGGGTCTGACTATGTTGTTTTCCCGGGCTGCTGCCATGGACTTTGTACTGCGGTTAGTATCATCATGGGAAAAATGTGTACAAAACTTACATTCCCTGTTTGCGGTCCATTTAGACCAAAGATCTTTATACCCGTGCATTTGGCCGTACACTTTGCTCTACAGACTGATGAGTAAGGCTGCGGCCACCTTTTAGTTACTTTGGTGCACGTATAGAATCACATGTCAAGAAGCTATAGGATAGTCTAGTAACACAATAGTCACTATATTCTAGAGCTATAGAAACACTCACAGGGTAATAGCGCAAACTGGGCTATCTTCCTCTTAAGGTTGACCTAGGATCTCAATTATCTGGCATCTGGGCCACAATGTGAGGCCAAAGATTCTTACTGGCTTCAGTCATAAATTTTCTCGGGCTATTTTAGCCAAAAATATTAGTAATTCTGATTTTCAGGACGAACCTGAACCTACTGAACACCGAACGGCTTTGTGGGTCACATGGAGACGCGTTTAACGCTGACCTTTTACATTGAGTCTGCCTCTACTGACTGAGAGACACATAGTATGAGAATACTGACGACCCATCCCGATCCCACCGCGTAACGGATACGTCACTGTCATTAATTACCAATACCAATGAATAAAAGTAATTTTTAGAGGCACCTTTTCAAAAAATGTGATTTTTCTCATACTTGCAGCTAATAGAATAGGAAAATGTCTATGTACATTGTAAAATTCTAGCAAGTTTCAAGCCAAGCCAAACTGGTCAAATTGTAGAGAAAACTGCTATAAAACCGCAGCTCAAACTGGAGAGTACAGACAGTGAGACCCATCTTTCCTGGGACGTTTGGGAGCTGGCTGGCTTCGCGCCATAGCTCAATTCAATTTTGCGTTCAAGTGTACATACAAATAGTTGAGGATGAAGGACTCTCTAGACTGCAGTGTGCCTGCAGCATATAGAACTGGCTTTTGCCTTTATTAACAAGGCAGGAAATGGAGTGAAGGATTCCGCCTGAGCTGTATGGCGCTGGCTATTATATATTAGGACTCCTACACACAATGCAGTGCACAACACTACGGCCGAGTCGAGAAGAGTGCTTAATTTTTTAATTATTATCAATTCATTATCACGCACGCAGACTTGGAAGAAAAGGTTGTAGTTTTGTACTTCTCATCAGCTCTCACCCCTCACCGTACACGTCCAGTGGAAGGGCTCACGTAAGCGTCTTTGGCATGGTACATCTTTTCAGTTGGGACTTTTAAATAAAAATCCAATGGTCAGCGAATTAAATGCACGTAATTGCAAGGGACGAGTTAAAGTGGAAATTTGTGGAGTCGTGGGCATGAAAAAGTTCACACACTGGCACTCAGTACGTGTGGATGAAAAAAACTTGCTGGATTTAGTGTTCAATAGTCAGTGCTTTGGACCTGAAGTTAATTAGTTCAACACCGTCATGTGTCTTTTGGTTTTGAGGATATCGTAATGTTTATGTACGTTTATTATTTGCACTAAGGTCTTCGTAGTATTAATCTCGTACTCTATATATAATCCGCCTCACAAGTCCGGCACTATTTCACTGAACTAAATTAGGTGCCGAGTTATTATTATACATGTTGATAAGATGGTGGAATGGAATATAATTTCGTGTGTGACATTGGTTTTGCAGTCATTATAAGAAAAGACGGACATGGAAACGCCTGTGAATACCTTCATGCGGATGACATCGGCAATTAGCAAATCAATTCTACTCTTGTCCTTGACGAAAACCCCTTGAGTGCTACAAGAGAAAGTTGTTGGTCTTGAGTGAATAATTATTGCTACCTGGCTTTAGTTTCACGAATTACGTCTTGTTGCTGAACACTACAACTGCGGCTAGTAGTGAATCCTGTCCGAACAGGAATACATTGTCGTCTCCATCCAGATTAATTACTATTCCTCATCATGGAGACGTCAACATCACCTACTAATAAGAGGTAAAACAGTGGCTAAAGAATGAACTCAGTATGTGGAATTATATAACTGTTCAAGAGTCATCATGTGGAATATCAGCTGCGATACATTTATTTCTCAAATCGAAATTCTCAGTCCAGCTTTGGGATCGTGCTAAAAATACATTCCCACTGATGGCTATTTCAAGGCCTGGTATGAGACCTTCATGCCAGAGCTGCACCATGTGCTAAACTTTGCCAAAATCTATTGAGGTTGCTTCTTTTGACTTACCTCACCGCTATCTGTTTTAGTCATCAAGCAGTATCAGCACAGGAACTTTTATACATATTTATCCTCATTGTTTTATAATGACTAAATCATATTTGGAACAAAATTTCAGACGCATGAATTTCTGGTAGCTGATGCCTTGTAGTATATTTTGAATGTGTTGAATTAATCAGTGATGTATCTCTTTTCTAGTGAGCTGACGAAGCTGTCAGAGGAGAGTTTGACGAGACAGCCGGAGGAAGTTTTTGACATCATTTGCAAACTTGGCGAAGGGTCCTACGGAAGTGTGTACAAAGCCCTCCATAAGGAATCTGGTCAAGTATTAGCCATCAAACAAGTGCCAGTGGACACGGACCTTCAAGAAATCATAAAGGAGATCTCTATTATGCAACAGTGTGACAGCCCATATGTCGTCAAATACTATGGATCCTATTTCAAAAATACAGACCTCTGGGTGCGTAGTTTATCACCGTCCCGGTTACCCTACACAGTAAAACTCCGCTGGCGGACTTGGTTCGAACGCGCTTGCCCACATGCCCGCTTGTACCACGGCTTAGCCCGTCAAGTTTATTTTCCTGGGATGAACTCCCTTCCGACCGTAAACTAATAAATCCAGTGTAAATAAACCATTTGCCATGCAGTATCCTTGTGTGTTGTGAATCCTGATGGGGTCGGAAAAAACTAGTAGCATAGACAAGTAGTAGCGGAGCTTATTATCCCAGCTTAGAGCACACACTAGACTTCTCTAGTCAAGTGAAGACAGATTTACAATCTCATGAGGGTTTGGGTAATGGGCAATGTCGGGGAAGCTGTGCACGTGCAGTGCAGTGTGAAAGATTTAGCATGTGGACGACTGTTCCTTTTGTATTCTGGTATAAAGCGGAGCTTGGCGTAAGATGGGGGAACCACAGTTTTTATCGTATAAGGAAACCTGCTGTGATGCTTTAATGAAGATGTGAATAATACATGCAACTTTTTGTTTCACAGATTGTGATGGAATTTTGCGGCGCCGGATCTGTTTCTGATATAATGAGACTTAGGAAGAAAACCCTTACGGAAGATGAGATTGCTACCGTACTGACTGATACTTTGAAGGGGCTGGAGTACCTGCACGCGCGTAAGAAAATCCACCGGGATATCAAGGCGGGGAATATTCTACTTAATAGCGAGGGTCATGCCAAACTGGCGGATTTTGGAGTTGCTGGTCAATTAACTGTAAGGCTGCAGACACTTGAGTTACCTTGACTATTGTATGGACCTTACTGGAAATACCTTTGTTCCAGGATACAATGGCAAAGCGTAATACAGTTATTGGTACTCCATTCTGGATGGCTCCGGAAGTAATTCAGGAAATTGGCTACGACTGCGTCGCTGATATATGGAGCTTGGGCATAACTGCACTAGAGATGGCGGAAGGGCGACCACCTTACGGAGATATACATCCTATGCGAGTGATTTTTATGATTCCCTCAAAACCACCGCCATCCTTCCGTAACATTGACCAATGGAGCCCTGAATTCCTCGATTTCACATCCAGATGTTTGGTGAAGGTAATCTGATGAATTATGAACCTATCCTCCAAGTCCAGGCTTGTCATAGACTCAGTCCAAACTCTTTTGAAATGCTGTGAAGGTGTATCATAATAGTGAATGATTTTTTTTGGATTTCCCAGAACCCAGACAATCCGAGCAACGGCTGCTGAATTATTAAATCACGACTTTATAAAAAATTCTAAACCAGCCGCAATACTGTTGAATATGATAAACGAGGCGAGAGAGATCCGAGAAAACTTGCAGAATGGGATTTATCCCGCCAAACTTTCCGCGCCGGCTGAGAATAACAATTTCCAAGTGAGTAGATGATGAGCTGACTTAAGGTTTAAGTTTAAAATCACGTTAATCACATTGCTACTTAAATATTGTTCTTGTTTCGTCACAAAACATTTAGATCAGTCCACTGACCGAATGTTGTATGTTACCTCGAATCGTGTTCTAGTATCCCCCGGCTTTTGCTAAGAAAAATATTCTGGATATTCGCAAGATCCATGATAGATCATGTAGGAATCAGTGTGAAGCTGTGTAACTCTTAAGGCTATTATAATTATTGTGAACCTACCGAAGTAATTCTCAGTGTTGACTCACCGGCTCCGAACATAATGCTTTTGTCTGAATAGTTTGATTTACTTTATCCGTTTTTTTGTGTGATTCTTGTTTTATAGAATCCGATTTATGGGTTTCTCGAAAATCTGGTATCTAAAGTTCAACAATTTTTCTCGGTAGATTAACAATTTTGTAAAATTCACACTCACACATTTTAACCCTCCGTGGCACAAATTATTAGCGGATGTGTAGAGACATAACATTTGTTAGTTCCGCTCCTCCAGCGGTTGCCTGCCTTCAAATGTGTTTCTAACTGGATTTATGTGGTTCAGGAATCTAATGATAAGACGATGAAGCCGGTGGATGAACGAACCTTGGTCCCAGGAATGCTGGATGATGATGGTGATAATGATGGTACTATGATATCGCATCCCATGGCGGGCACCCTTGTTCCTGATGTCGACAATACTGGAGAAATTGAGTCCAATTTGGGTACCATGGTCATCAATTCGGATGGGGAGGATGAAGATTCAACTATGAAAAGTATGGGGGCTAAAGGAACACATCTATATAGCAACAAAAACTCTTATAGGCATGTTGAGAATCCAACAATAATGGTTTCCTATGACAGGGCACGACACGGCCGAGATCGACCCTGCAAAGAAATCCTACCGACCCTTGTTCCTGGACCACTTTGACAAGAAGGAGTCGTCGGGTGGTGGTGGTGGTGGTAACGGAGCCAACAACAATGGAAGTACAAATGAATCTTCAGTCTCGGACAATGGTAATCCCACTAGTTCAAGTCCCGCTCAAGTCAGTGCCACCGTATACCCTCCTCGTACGTCTCTCCGAATTTCATTTCGTTCATTTGATTTTATTTTTTTCTCTGTTTCAAATTTTCGTTGTTTGTTGTCTTTGAAAGAAACTCTTATTATTGTAAATCTTTTTGGCCGCACTTGTTACTTATTGTTTTTTTCTTATCTAACTTTTATTTTTCCATTAACGATTTTTCTATTGTATATAATGACTGTTTCGTCAGAATTTTTGTCAATTCCTTTTGATCTTTCGACACGTGCATAACACATTGTTTTGTGCCTGACTCTATTTTACTAAAATTTGGATTTCACTAGTACATGCTCTTAACCTCCGCTTGCCCCGTTGTCCCTCCTTCCTCCGTTCCGTCGGTCGGGGTACGGGGTTTGTTTGTGTCCGAATGTTAAACTGAATTTGATATTAATTTGTCCACTTTGGTCTGGAGCTAACTCAGTCAATGTAGTTTGAGGCCCCTTTTTGATTTCCTTAACTGGATTAGATCTGAAAAGTTAAATGTATTTACTACTATTTGGTTGTTCGTCGTTTTTTCCGCCTTTTGACTCTTTGTTTAGTTTACATGGGGTACGGTGCGTACTAACAAGCAATGGCTTTACTTATACATAAAATACTACAGTCGCTACCAACGATTATTGACTAGTCAATAATCGTTGACTCGCTACAGAATCTCTAATCTAGGTACTTGCTACCCTAACAAATTCTCCAAGTATGGTATAGCAACTTTTTCTCTACGTAATTAGCTCTACGAGTTATACAAGCTGAAGCGTAGTAAATTGCGACTGTTGAATCTTCTGAACGCGAGCGTATTGAGCGGAAATCCACTGAATCTTTTACTTGCCTCGCCGGGTGATTTGATGCTGGTTAGATCAAAGCTTACTTTTGCCAGTACTCCGCACTTTCTCACAGCTGTCTTTTGGGAATCAGTCATGTCATTATGAATGCAACCAGAAATTCCTTGGTGGAGATTTTATGTCAAGTTTGTTTGACTTACTGGATTTCAGCTTCACTCATCCAGTACTCTTTGCTCCTCATGTGTTGGATCATAAAATTGTCAATCCTCATACTCACATATTGCCACGATAAGCTTGAGAAGAGGGTAGCTAAAAAACCAGCATCAAGTCCGTGCCCGATAATCCCAGTGCCAGTAACAGATTCCAGTGGTGATGGTAGCAGACGCAGTTGTTCATGTCCCTGCGTGTGGCACTCAGTGAGGGTTACACTCAGAGTTGGATCAAGTAATGTCGATTTTGTTTTTTGTAATAAATTCTAACTCGTCACTAAGGTGGTGGTTGTGGAGCGCGTGGGTGGTGCAAGGGAAAATATAATATTACGCTTTTTGGAAATGATTGTCATGGGTGTATCATACAGGAAAATTATTTTTAGCGAGTACACTTCATGTCAGTATTAGTTTATAGCAGTAGTCTGTGAACGTGAAAAGATATTAGTATCACTACTAGATTTATCATGTTGTATTATTATTGAGTCCTCGGGGGGTCTCTGTTGTAGCTATTTTTTGTGGAAGAAATGTGCGTGTTAATTAGAATTGGACGCTATGGAGCCGTGATTAACAGTTGGAGCATCATACCTCTTGCTTGTTTGTGTGTGTACTATTATAGATGTACCTCGGAATTCGACTTTGCCTCCTGTGCATTTACCCCCAGCTTTGAATCAACCTCATGTTCTTTATAACGACACAAAACAAATGACAGCAGAAGAACAAAAGGAATTTGCTCAAAAACTCCAAAGACAATTGAGTCAAATCAGTGGGATGTGTGGTGCCTCATCTGCTATTTTGGGTTATCGAGGCGGCCCTGTCAACTCCAAAAACGGCACTCCCGCCTACCCTGAAGTGCAGCTTCGTCGACCTGAGGTGAACCTAGAAGCTGCCTTCAACGCCAAATATAATAAAACCTTCATCGACAACATGGACTTTGAATTTGTAAGTTGATCGTCACAACAGAATAATATTAGTATGTAATGCATGCAAATTTATATAAATATTAACGAAATATCCCTCTACAATGTTATTTTACTCCCACAGCTCAAGTTCTTAAGTTATGACGAGCTGGAGAGGAAAATGGCAAATTTGGACAGCGAAATGGAGCGGGAGATTGATGAGTTTGCGGAAGCGGTACCAGGCGAAGCGGCAACCCATTATGGATGCCATGGATTCCAAGCGAAAGCGTCAGCAAAACTTTTAAAAATAGAGAGAGAGAGAGAGACTTTTATGTGAAGTGATGATGAACCTATTGTTGGATAGTCCAGCTATATTCAGAGGTGATTTTCCCCACTGGAAGACTATAAAAATAATAGTGTGACATCCCGGGTCAGAAGAAGACAATTAGTTGTCAGCTTCCTACTATGGCACTGGTATTAATGACATCACCGGCGTAGAAAACTTGAAGATCGGAAACAACGACAGCAGTTATCCTGTATCTATAGTGATTATATCCTCGAGAAATTTAGTGAATGTCTTTCCTCATTGTTGTATGATGTTGAAAGCGGGTGTGGAGCTACTACTGGTGGGACAACTCCGAAGACAACTCCTTCACCGTTGGTTGTGTAATCTTCTGTGGAAGGCTCTGAGGCTCCTTAGGATGATGGAATTGAACACTTTCTACAAAGTTCTTCTCAAAGTTAACCGCTTGGAATGCTCAGCTCCTTGTCCTATATGGGCTGTCTTCATCGCAGTTGAGGCAAAGTGATTGGGGTGTTGTAATAGTTGTTGTTGTTGCTATGTTGGAATTGGTGTGTTCAGAAGATGTCAGGGAACTGGAAAGGTCTTTTCCATGATCACACACTCACTCAGACGAGATATCGAGAAAGAAAAGACTTCAGAAATGCCTTGAGGAGGGTAGTTGTTCCCCACAGGAAAACATACATACGTACTATTTAACTGTAGGCTATAGAATATTACTTCCAATTAAATTTTCAGAAGCTTCATGACTCCGTATTTTCACACGAAACATAAAGGTTTAATCACTTTTAGCGCTCTACATCGTAGGATTTGAGCTCAAAAGAAAAAGAAGAATCCACCTTTGTACATATAAAGTCAAAAATTATTTAGGGATGTAGCTTTTTAAATGATGCGACGGAATGGATTTGATCTTATTTTATCTTTTGTGTACATCCATCTTCCTTCCCATGGATTCCACCGCAGTCAGAAGTTGATTTCAAGGAGTTAAAAAGGATTCACACTTGAAGGGCCAAGGGACTCCAAGTGCTGGAGCCTTGGGGATTTGAATTATCACCACAAAATTATCTGTCGTTAGATAATTAATCGTCATTAGCATGTATCATTACGGAAATATAGATCAGAAGCGTATGTTCGCTCCTCAGTGGAAGTAACAGAAAATGTTTCTCTAATTTATGCTCGGAGGATACTATTTTAATAGCTTTTGTGAGGTCGTTTGTTCCTTCTGTTTTTTTGAGAAATCCAAGGTGCTTTTGTGTTGTTCTCGCCTCGTTTTACCCTCCAAACGTTTATTATTATTATGACCAGTTTTTTCAAATAAGGTGCCATTTTCTATAGGTTTATGTGAGCCACGACCGACGAAGGATCTATCCTCTCGCACCGCCCAAGTACTTTTAAGTCGTTCGTTGTAATTTAATTAAGTCATGGCTTGGTCCACTGTGTGGCCGAATGCTTGGTTCGCAGGAGATTATTCGTTTCTTGTAGTTTGTACTAAAATTTAAGTTTAGTTAAAAAACTAAAATTAAGTTTTAGTTAAGAATCGTTCCATCTTTGTATTCACTTGCTGTAGTCGCAGGCAGGCACGAGAGATTGAATTGCTCCCGGATGAAGTGTGCGGAGCGCAGCGGTGTAGGGGGAGGACCCACCAAAGGGTGACTACGACAAATTTCGGGCTCGCGTGTAGAGAAGCAACACTCGTGCTAGTGCCAATTACTATTACTTTACTGTTATTATATTGCCAAAAGTGAATTTGTTGGAAATGCTAAGGATGTTATATTATCATTATACTGTGAAATTGCCATACTTGTAGTTAGTTGAAACTATAATAACTGTTGTTCACATTTCCTATACGATGATGAACCTTTTTGGGTTCATACTGATTATTCCTGTGTCAATGTGCCAATACTTTGTAGCACCTGCTTTGTTTAACCTTGCTGCTGCTGCAGCCGCCAACAACACCACCGTTTTGGTTTGAACGTCAACAACCGCATTATATATTTGTTGGCATCGCGTACAGATTTGATAGAGTAGCTATAGCCCCTAACATACACAAGGTCTATCTGTAAGGTCCCTATTATAGGTCGGCTCGTAAATGAACAACTGAGGTTTCAGTACGGGAAGAACTGAACTGACGTGTGTGTTTAACCCTGGGTGTATAACAGAGTATAATAGGTAAACTCATAAGCCATTCATTTCCGTTCCAAGCATTCTTCTAAACTTTTGTGAGATGATCCCCACCGTTGTTCAGTCGATCTTCCTCAGCCTCCGTGTCAAATGAAGCAAAGTTTCTTCCACAATGGAACCTGCAAGAAAAAAATTGAAACGATTCCGACTACAATGCTGGTGTAAAGACGAGCCTGGATGAGGG
>WJFA01003279.1:0-13331 GCA_009870155.1 Pseudobourletiella spinata | reverse complement strand
GGGAGGACCATGGTTCGTCCTGAGAGAATGTGAAAAGATGAAGGATACGAAATTATCACTTATTTAGCTCACATCCGCCCGCTGAGTTGTTCACATTTTTTACTCATAGTTTGTCACACTCCTATGCGCCTTCTTTCTCCTGTTTTCCTCCTCTTGAGATTGGCAAAGTCAACGCTGAATGTTGCCATACGGGAGAGTACCTACTATACTGATGCTGAACAACTCATTGTCGCTGATGATGATGAGGGGAAAAGCTACGTGCTCGCCATGCACTTGAAACTTTTTTCAGTGCAAGAGTGGTACGAGAGGGCAATGATGATGTAGAAAAAAATGCTACGTTAAACAATGGAAGCATTAAAATTTCAATACAATCAAGGAGGACAGAGAGAGAGAGAGAGAAGACGGAAAATAGCATTTCCGAACTTGAGTTACTATCCGAGTGGAAGGTTCCATCCTGCTCTTGTTGGGCAATTCAACAACATGGTTAAATTTACATCACCTTCCATTCCAAGTTTTAACACTGTGATTCAAGGGAATCCTCTTAATGAGATGGGTATTACTGGATGATGAGGTTTGATGGGCCTTGCCATTCCACGTCCACTGCTCTCCTCTCATTTCTACATCATCCTGAGGGTCCTAAATAAGTACATGCCGACGACACGAGACGGACAAACGATGGTGATGCCTACGGCAACATGCAACCCGCACTAAATCATGATTATAAGACATGAATTTATGTAGTAGTGGTTTGGCGGAAGGATTATATTTCTGCTGCTCACTTGAGGAGCTGAATGTTTACATGCAAGTACACAGCCCATATTCTGACTGTGAGAGAGGAAGCGATAAAGATATTCGGACGAAGAGGCGGACATTTTCTATTAACTTGCAAGTTCATATGCCACTGTCAAAATTACTCCGTCGACCACGTGGTAGTAGCTTGTGCGAGCTTGTTTCTTACATAAGCGCGAAGCAAGAGCAATCAGACATTCGTACAGGCATAATTGTAAAAATACAGCGAAAAACCCTGAGAAGGCATCACAATTTTCTTTCCTGCTTTCTTGATTACTTTAAGCATTCCTCTTTTGACTGCTACGACCTGCTCCTGTCATTCTGAACATGATCTGCACATTCTGTGGTATATAACCCATTCCACCCATTCTGGTACAAATGCTTATTCTGCTTCAACTGATCCAATTACACTCATCACTCAGACATTGATTAGGAAACTGACAAAACCAAATCCCTCTGTTAATGCTGCCATGGGCTACAATTAAAACTCCTACGTAAGAATTTCCGCCTTGCCTTTTGCTCACGTCGATAACAAATCACATTTTGTTTTTTTTTTGGAAATGGCTATGCAAACAAAAAAGCGCAGAATTACTCCTTCGATCGTAAAATCTGTAGCAGTTGTAGGATTTCAATTTTAATCAATTGTAAAACAAAAAAGTTCCAATATCTTCTCGGCTTGAATTTATACTATCCCAAGTTTACGCTAGTTCAGATTTTATTCATAAACAAGTTAGATAAATATTACACTGTGTATGATATAAGTAATCCGGGAAACTACTAATGCATGTGCAATGCTATGTAGTATAATACATTACAAATCAAATGCGACCAGCTGAAAAAATTATGAGCCTCATTACAGCTCCAAAAGATGCATGTATTTCTAAATTTCAAGCAAGTTCTGTCAATTGAATACGAATTTAACAAAATCTTTATTTACACTGAATATTGAGTTCCGGATAGTTCTGAGTAATGACGAACGAAAAAAGTCATATTCACTCTACGGAATCATGTGTTTTTCCTTCAAACTCACAGTAAGTGTGGTCATAACTGTACGCCCATACGAAAGGCTTCATCGTCGACAGTGAATTTTGAAGGCGTATTGCTGCGGCTGACCTCCACACTCCACTGCAAGCCGTTATGTTTATGCTTAAAAGAATAGAAAGTCAGAGAAAACAGTGGTTCAACTGTAGTTGAGTAGTTACAGTGACGGACCATACGTGAACCGTTACCTTATCAACTGAAACAGCTGTTAATCTCGAGTTTCATGGACAGTTTAAATATAGGAGTTGTGAACAATTTTATGAACATTAATGCAGGACAGTAGGACCTCAAAACTTTTAGCCACGAGCAATAACCCCGCTAATACTGCAATCTGATTCTGAGAGCATTACGACGCCTGGTGCCCGAAACCAGCTACTTGATGTAGGCAGAAGACGAACTAAAGTCAGCAGTCAGCACTTATTCTTATTTAGAAAAACTCATAAAAGTATTAACAATTTTTTACAAAACGACGATGTTTAATTGGACTGCTAGTCAAATGTGTCTCTTTTCCCTTCCGGATTTCAATTCCACACTTGTAGGATTGCCATTTGTGTGCCATTAGTTTGACATATGTTGGAGAGTAGAGCCGGTGAAGGATTTTCAAAGGTGAGAAAGCCAAAAAATCAGCATTTAGTGCTGAACTTTAAAAAGTCTCCATTAATTTCTCATCAATCGCTGTTACTTTGTTACTTTTTGCCATAACAGACCATCGTATAATAAAATCAACAGGTAAATTCCCTTGTTATGCGTAGGAAATCACCTTGTTTTCCATTATATCACCATTCCGCTTGGATTTCGATCTGACTGAGCATCATCATAAGCTTGTTTGTGACTATGATTTCCATGTAGTTTTTACAGTTGCTCCACACCATCAACATTTTTACTCCCCGGAACCGTCACCAACTACACAGATTTACAGTTCTTAACCACTGACTCTGGAAGGTGAAATGTCTTCAGGTGCGCGATCATTTTTTAAAGTCCACATTGTGTCCTTATTTCGTCTACATCTCAAGGCAGTGGCAAGAGTTTGGCGTAGGCGCAAGGTATAGGATGACGTGGGAGTTTATCCGTTGTTGTTTCTATTAAGGAATTTTTAGAGCAGTAGTACCAGGCCACAGAATATTATTCCTGGTCATATATTTTCAGTAACAAATAGCCATAGAGTTTCATGTTATGGCGTAGCCGACGCACACTACATGCTATCATACAAGGTCGATCAAATAAAGATTGGAAAATTGGCGACCCTGTAAAATTTTCAAAGGCGGAAGGAGAAATCCGACAAGCTGAGGAATTTAACTCTTATGGGAAACAAGATGGAATTTTGGTCATCATGCTATCAGTATTAAGTATTTAAAATTGGGATTGAGTTCAAGTGTACGCGTCACGAAAGTCTTGTGGGGGTGCGAGGGCTCTCATGCACGGACGCTGACATGGGATGACGAGTGCATTTCCGGTTTCCCATAGCGTACACGACACTCATCCCAAGGGCTCCTCTGATCGTGCACTGATTATGAACAGACACCATAGTCAGCTTTGACGAAAATGCCTCGATGACAATAATTTTACGTCCACACACGAGTGGTTGTGTAGAAGTGGCCGCATCAGGAAGATGAGGATCGCTTGATGATGATATATGCCTCGTCGTGATTACTATCGAAACCGTGCAACATGGGAAATGGTTGAGGTGCGAGGGTTGAAGGCACAGTACTATGAAGCTTAATACAAAGACGGACATACACAGGTGATTTCTGTCAGGATAATAATAATAATAATAATGATCTTTATTGATGACATTGACATGGTAAATATATGACGATAATAACATTAGGTCTGTTATGGTTGGTAGCATTTTAAGATGTAGATGAATAGGAATCTCATAACAATAATAATATATAATAATGATAAATTCTCTTGTACATGTAAAACCACTCAAAATTTCCTTCTCCAAAGATTCTTCGCGACGATAATAATCATATATAATAATAATTATATTTTTTTAATTATATTATACCTTTTCGTCTCATAATTACATACAAAGACAACTTGGAGTTCAGTGCAATGTTCACAGTTCATAATAACGGTACTACTCACATACAGACTTCGCTTCACTCCACAGTGACAATTAAACAGTCAGAAATAACTCAACCGCCAGTAGCGCGCAGTATCCCTTTCCTTAACTATCACGTAGAATAGTCACACCTCCCATCATCATCACCGCCAAACACTCATTTCGGCTCAATCTTCAGTCAACCACATCACAACAAAACTTAAAAGATTAATCTTAAAACAAAACAATAACGCTTCATTACAATAACCTCTCCTTACACACACACACACACACACACACCATACAAATCTTTATACATCAGAAAACAGAGAATAAAATGTGAATTCAGAGACAAAAACCATTGGAGGAGGAAATTCAGAACTCAAAATTTAACAATCAAAGATTACAAATATAAAATACATAATGCTTGGAAACAAATTTGTTCTATACATTTATTTATATGGCTTTTTGTATCATATGTCCCAGAATTACTATATAATATACTACTACAGAATCATTAACCCAAGTAATTAAAAGTAAATGCGTCATTCCATTTCTACCCGGCTCCGGATCCAGTTGAAGAGGCTGTACAAGTATTAAGCTACAGACAATAAAACATGGCTGCAAACGTGGATAAAATTAATGGCATATACTTTTTATGGCTTTCAGTGTCCTCCCAGATGTAGTCATTGTTGGAAAACAAATTGCATACCACCGTGCTGAAATCTACTATAAACACACGCTATCTGCGACTATACTTACATGTCTACGCAAAATGGGAGCAAAGTTTTAGCCATGCTCTGGGACCACATAATATAATGTACTCAAATCCTCACAATACCGTTTAATTCACAATCCACACCACTTTCCTGGGTGCTAATAAACATAAATACACACTGAATAATACACCAGTACAATTATATAGAGATATGCATTCCAACTGCAAACTGAACCCTTTGCCCCCTTCATGAAGGAGAACCTCTGCGTTGGTCATCAATTTCTATCTTATAAATCTAACCAGAATTTATCAATGCCCTCAATAAAGCCTTGTCAAAACAGAAGGGAATCTGTGGGATGTTACAGGATTTTGAAATCTTCCTCCCTTCATCATCACCACCATCAATACACACACAAACCCACTATTGCAGGGAAATTGAAACATTATATAGAAACAAAAAAAAAAGACTCAGTTCATGTGTAAACCGCCATGGCATTGATGCTCTCACCTGTCACCCCAATACGACAATATTAAAGTTCAAATTCGGTACACACAGAGATGAGGAGAGGAGACGACATACGCTATATAACACACAACAGCTACTTGGTATACAGGTAAAGTACATACTTACGCAGTCGGAAACACATGTTTAGAGCACAAGCGTGCAACATGTGCAGGTCTAAAAACATTTCATTACGACAAGAAATCTACTGCTACTTACCGTCTATAAAATGTAACTATGCTTAAGTACCATCAGTTCATATAGGCAAAAAACAGACAATGGGTGAGGAATTCCCAGTTCCGTTTGCAGCAGCAGTACGACACCTATCACCGTTCAGGACCTACACACAGACTCTTCCAACCCCATTACTAATATACTCTGGGCGAAGAGCAGTTTAAGTGCGCATGAAGAGTTGTGCCACTGTGCTGTGAGGACATGATTATAAGAATTAAGAAACAGAGATTTTACTAATAATAATGTACAAATTACAAGTACAACATATGTATTTATAAATCTTACATATTTTTTATCGGACGACTGTCCTGATATTTATTTCTATTCATCTTGACGTTCTCTCCACGCTTCCAGTCCCTGGAGTCGCAACTCGTTTGGATCCTCGTTTCCGTATCGTTAGTACGATTGCTTTGAAATTCTTTGGATCTCGTCTTGAACCACCACAACAGTAATGTTCTCATTCTGATGTGGTTGGATGAGAAAAATTGTAGGAAACATGTGCTTGTGAGCCTACCTAGACTAACTGCAAGTGAGTCACAATTTTCAAGAGTATTATGGGAGGGAGTCGCGTGGGAATGGATACATCAACTTTTAGTATATATGGAGTTTCTTAATGAAAGTAGTGTGAAAACTTGGTAGATTTATTACACATAGTATATTGTCTGAGAGGTAAAAATTCGGCGGCGGCGGCGGCGGTAGTGGTGGTGGCAGTGACAATCAGACGGAGCCAAAGTACCTCTCCCCTCGCGTGTAGATCAGGCTGAGTGCGACTAAAATCCCCAAGAAAGCAATAAGGAAGAAGAGCATCCCGCAGACGCGGCACCAACACCGACGCTGCTTTCCATGTTGTACTTTCTTCATTTGCATCTTCAAACGATGACCCTCAATGGTAAAGTCGGGTGAGGTCTATAAAAATGAGGGGAAAAAGTCAAATTAAATTCAAATTACTCCTTAAAAGCACTTGTATAAACTCCCATTCTCTGGATTTTGAGCTGTACACCCAGCATTTACGCTCGTTCTCCACATAGTTCTAACACCCTCCAGACGCTCCTGTACTCACATATGAGGGGGTCGATAATTACAGTTTTTCTACGACAAATCCAGACCATAATTATTACAACCAGAAGACGCCAATAAGTCAGCAACCAGGAACACAATGCACGGAGGACTCAATGGCGATAGCCAATTTTACAGGCCGACCCTGTTCAGCTCCATACATGGGGAATGAACTCGCACGCAAGATTACATAATAAAACCCAGAGTGCTACGCACGCTATGCTTACCGCACACAGTCGATGAACTTAGTACACAAATTACATTTATTCATTCGTCATGTTCTGAAAAATTTGATTGAGTTCTGGTCATTTTGATTATTTTTTATCAATTTATCCCACCACGCTCCACCACAAAGACCCAATGAATTTAGCCCCAAATTCCTTGAGAGCGAGAAAAATTCAAGTAGGAAAAAATCAAGGTCGTTATCACACCACCGTTAAAGACGGGCCCACAGCTCGCATGCATAAAAAAGTATACACACAAAGTCTATACTGAGTCAATACGCCGCCACAGTAAATTTTCCGCTCACTATGATTGTCAATACGGTAGAAACAGAAACCTGAGCTGAAGAAATGGCGTTACGTACTTATGCATGCTCGCAACAAAAAGTAAGTCCAAGACTCAGTGTTGTGATTGACGTCACTCATTTTGACCAAGTTCAAGTCTAACAGTGTCATGTTCACCCTTCCATGAAGTCAAACAACTTTCAGTCTCTTACGACTCTGTATATCCAATTCGCATACAAATCCAATCAAACTCACTTTTTATGCCCCTCAGAGTGGAACGCATCCCCTTAGTGCACATACGACATGAATTGACGAAATTTCTATAAGCTGCAGAAGCTCAAACATTTTCATAATGATAATTATTATTAATAAACAGAATACAAGTTTGAAGAGGAGGAGCGGATAGTGCCGGCTAAAATCATGTGCACAGTCATGACACTAATAATACTGCTCATGCTTCAACGCAAAGGGACAAATGCGTGCAAGAGATACATACACCGTATAGTGACAGCAAAAGCATTTCGTGAATTATGACAATGACCAATAGCCTATCCTCCGCACGTGGTCCCACTATCCTCTATACTCCTCACTCTTCGTTATAACTCACACAGAGGTGGCAACTGCGGTTTGTTTAAACTTGTGCCCAATAATCCTTTTAATGGAGATAATAACTCATTAAAGTTCACCTCTTAAA
Organism: Pseudobourletiella spinata; assembly: GCA_009870155.1. Lineage (NCBI taxonomy): Eukaryota > Metazoa > Arthropoda > Collembola > Symphypleona > Bourletiellidae > Pseudobourletiella > Pseudobourletiella spinata. The sequence goes on along the minus strand of WJFA01003279.1, from coordinate 5,744 downwards.
TTCTACAAAATTTACCATGTTGAGGGAAACACTTTACATGAAAGGTTAGCGGTTAACGCATAAATTTCCAGTTTACCTCCTTTATGTAAAAGTTGATAATGCGCCCGTTGCCGCTATTATGCATTCACTACACAATACTCTCGCCTTTCCTTCACATTCTCTCTCTCTCTCTCTCTGACTCTTTTTCTCTCGCCTTAGCATGAGCCATAAAACTTGAGGAGAATCCTTATATAATATTCTGCGGATGGATGGGTCCAACAACCGACAATTATCATCATCAGCATCATCTTGATCGTGTGTTCCAACACATTGGCGGCCGTAGGCTTTGACGCACACGCACGCATTACACTCGTACATGAACCACTGTTCCCTGTTATTGACGCTTGTAATTACATACTAATGTGTGTGCGGCTTTAAAATAGCACGTGTCTAGCCGCATCACAACCCCGTGTCAACCTTTTGCTGTATACCTCCAATGCTAATTTCCGGCAGCTTTGCCCTCAATCCACAACACACTCTTTCCTCCAAATCTTTATACGCAAGTTCATTATGTGCTTTGGGCTTCACTGCTAGTAGCCCAATTCCCACAGGTTTCTACTATCTCAAGAGCAAGTCCAGTATCTTCCACAAACTCCCGAACATTGGGCGGGAGAAACAGAATGATTCCCAAATGACAGCTGAGGCAACAAATTGAATTTAATAGTGCTGCTGCTGCTGCTGTTGCTGTGACGAATCCCGACATAATTCCTCCCAGAGTTGAAGGAATTAATAAGAAAAAATAGTCGTTGTCGACATTTACCTGCCCATACCGACAGGCACAATCAGAAGCCGTCCAAACATGTCATGTACCAGTCTAGAATGGTTGACTTTGACCGGGAATGTAAGGGACACGTCGTTTCCCTCTCCATGTAACTACATACATACATGCAATCAAAGCCACCTTGAGAGACGGAATGGACAGGACAGGACGACTCACGGATGAAAGCAAGGTTTCCACATTATTCATCCTCTACTATAACTTTTCCACGTACACACGCTATACACGCACACACAAACACAAAGTCACGCAAGGCAATGCACCCTCCCTCTTGTTCATCATCACCATGCCACCACACTACCATCATCATCATCATCATCATCAACATGACAATTGAAAAAAGTGCTACTTGGAAGTAAATTGAAAATATTTTCTCGATACAGAGAGACGTCGAAATTGGAGAGTAGATTGGTTAATGATATACACAAACAGGGACATACCGTCGTACCGCCTCTCTTCTATATGCTCATGACGTTAACATTACCCCGCATCTTATAACAGTGAGCAGTGAACCATCCCTGTCACTATCGCTTACTACCATAAGGGACCATATTGGATCCTCACCATGTACAGAGTATAAGCTTTTTAAGCAGCAGCCCACCGCAATCACACTGATTTTGATTGATGATCAATTCCTATTACTGTCATTCGCATCACAAAGACCCGTTTAAATCGGGGATGTCCAATGCTCGACTCCCTCATCAATATACCCTGTGGCAACAGAGGACTATGGTGGGGACTAACTTGGGACAAATCACCAAGGTATATATTTACCGCAAATCACTTTTGGGCCCCACCATGTACTTAATCAGACGACGTTATATACCTTGAAACTCCGAAACAAGAGGTCAAAATATTCCTCTCTGTCCAATTTCTTCACACACATGGTAATCCCATTTGAACAGAATCAGCCAGACGAATTCAGGCACAGAAACGTACAAATAAGAGGACAGACACAAATATACAAATACACAGGAGCATGCGCATACAACTGTACAGAAACAAATGCATGCCAACACACAGAAACATACACGCACACAGGAACGTACATTTACAAACGTACATACACACAAATACATAGACATCTGGGAGTCTCTCAATGATACTCCGTCAATAATCATTGAGCCAAGGGGCGGAATGATCAAATGGAATCAATTCAATCCTCCTTTTAATCGCTCAAACCACTGCCATAAATGTGAGTAAACCATCAAGGGCTTCACAATGAGACGGAGCTGAGGGTTATGCCGCCCATTCCGCAGCGGCTACTGTGCATCCATATATATACTCCGGACGGTGATGAACGCTGACTGGTAACTGTGCCCATATCTCGTCTGCTCATGTTCGTGTCTATTGGGAGGGAAATGATGGGGAAAATAACAATAAAACGGTTTATATACACCAATCTTCTTCTTCCACACACACACACACACACACACATGATGATGGCCGAAAGACATTCATTTGTCCATATAGCCCATACCATTGAGCCCCCTCCCTCTCTTGGCAATGTCATTAATTCAAAAAAATCTATTACATGGATCCTTCTCCATTCTCTCAGCGGCAAACTAAAATAAAAATTTAACTACCACAAGAGCATTGACGCTCTTTACATTGCAATTAAATCCACCGTGATACGATGATGAAAATATCAGTTAACCTCCCTCTCATCCTCACCCTTCATCCTCCACCTCCAGAAAAACCTGCTGACGGGAAGGAAGGAACGTATGAGCCGGAAGACACCTTTACAGCAGCTCAACACATAAATTCAACTCATGATGACCCGTAAGGGTCAACCCAGATAGACTCCCAATCCACCCTTGCAGCATTATTATTATTACTTATTATTACTATTATTATTATTGCTCATTACAATCACCATCACGAAACGTCTGAGCTTACTCCCGTAATTACACAGGCCAAACGTCTTGTTTTAACAGCCGGAAAATCATCTTTCCACCCGAGCCGTCACACGGTTGAGATGTGCATGCGGCTGACACTGAACTTTAAGCAGCAAGGTGTTAACCCTCCTGATTGCTCATAACAATAACACTTGGAGTAAACTCCTCGTTTAAATTCCACACAACCTTCCTTCCTGTCAGTAGTTAAACCTTCAAAAGAATACACGGAGGGGTGTGCACATGTGTGTGGCTGGAGTGACGGATTCTCGGAACTCTCCCCTCCCATACAAAACTACTCAATCATCATACTGTCATAAGCTGAATCCTAATGGTTATGTAGTTCCGACAGACGGACCAAGACTTGATTGCAAAAGTCAAATAGGCCTCATCATTAACACCATACCATGCTCCGTCCCGGCCATACTGTCGTTGTCGTCGTCGTCATTGGTCATGTGAACCCTCTCTCAGCGCTCACGCTCAATGGGACAATTACATGGAAAACAAAGGCTAATGTGTAATTCATCAGATGATCACCATCCCAAGGGGATTTGTTCAGTTTTCAAACTGCCCAAGTCTGATTCAGTGCCCGTCGTGGCCACGTTCCAATGAGCCAGTAATCACTCATTTCAAACTCATGCCATAAGAGTAAACCTATCATCATCATCATCATCCTTGGTCATGTACAACAGATTCAATTCTCATCCCATTCCTGCCCAACCCCCGCGTGTAGGATCTTTCATGAAGACTGGCCATTGGCCATCCAGTGGGAATCCCAATGTTTTCCACCCATATCAATCCTAATCTACACGACTGACTCCGTATTTTTTTCAAATGCATTTTCTCCCACTGATATCATTAAAGGCAATCAGGATCAATGCGGAAAGTGAGACTCGAAGTGCTGACAGTAGACACTCATTTCTCCGCTAAATCCTCTGGAATATATCAATCCTAATCTACACGACTGACTCCGTATTTTTTTCAAGTGCATTTTCTCCCACTGATATCATTAAAGGCAATCAGGATCAATGCGGAAAGTGAGACTCGAAGTGCTGACAGTAGACACTCATTTCTCCGCTAAATCCTCTGAACTGGAAGTTGAACCGGATTTGCCTACCGATAACAGTCCCTCCTGATCACCATCACCATACAACTGGCAAAGTCAGGAGTCACCTCAGCAAGCAAGAACAATTGACGTCACATAGTATAGGCTACTCCACGTTTAAATTAGTAGAATTGCATATTAATACGAATTATTAGAAGGCTTTTAAGGCTGCAGGCCCACTTGTTCAGAAGTTGATTTGGAATTCAACACAGGGAGCCAGAGGAGAGTCGTGGTAGTACAGAGTAAACCAGTTTCTCCTCCGGCTCCAATACGAGCTCCTGGTTATATTGGTGTGGTCCTGGTGATGGTGGTGCTGGTTACTGCACGGAATTCGTTGACGCCCTCCATCACTCAAGTAACCTAATGCTTCACTTATTGATTTGACTCATAATCACATGATGCGTGTACACGATAGAACCAGAGAGAACTGTTGGAGCAATAGCCTATCCAGATGTTCCCGGCCTGCGAGTGTGCATAGCCATGTTGAAGCCGTGTTATTGTACGAGCTGTAATAAGGCATAAAATGGATAAAATCCCCCCGAAAATAAAAAAACTCCCATCCTCTATCATTACACAGAAACTTGAGACATTTTCGACTCTCCCAATTACAAAACTCCATCGGACGTTTCCTGGCTTTTTCTGTCCCTTTTCTAAAGATAATTAGTGTGTAACGGGGTAAAAAAAATCCGCTCATCTACTTATGGAGCCAACACCCTTTTAAGCACTACTACTGGAAACTAAACTAACTGGAGCACTTTTTCCTCCAAATCACCTTCCAACCTACAAGCGTTCAACCCTGCCGCCGCTCCCAGCTCTTCTTAAAACATGTGCAAGAGACTTAAAACGTGTGCTCTGCTAAAACTCTCAGCCCCACCTTGACGCCCCAACTGCGCCTACATCCAAAGTTAGTTCCGTCACCCGCTCCCAACATAATCCAAAGTTGTACCAATTCCTTTTCTATTACACACCAACAGCCCAAAGTTCTGCCAGTTCATTTGCAATGTACCCCAGCAGTCCAAAGCTGTGCCATTGTGTTTACTATGCCTCAACAATCTCAAGTTTTACCGATATTATTGCTAAGCATTTACACTCAAAATGCATGAACTGAACCTCGCCCATACTGACTGACTGAGTGATCATACATTTTTTCCTCAATGATCCAGTTCATGACGTCACCTATCAATCCTACTGTCTCTCAAGTTCCCGTACGACTAAAAACGCCGTTGAGTCAGCTCAAAGAAGCCAATTGTGTATTCCTATTGCTGGATTGCACGAGCAAGCCTGTCCTACGGAAATATGGTAATGATCATCTTAGATACACTAGAGGATCTTTATTTTTTCCAGCGTGGGTAAATCCACTCAATTACTATAAATTATCACATGGGGCGCCCTGCTCATCTTTGCCTGCCTTCCCAAGCTCCACGGTGGAGACGTGGAATTTCAAAATCATCGCAAAAGCTCACAACTGCACTTACAAGCAACCGAAAATCACAGCTGTTCCGCCCTACAAATTGCATATATTTTCATCGTCTCATGCTAATTTCAAGAGATATTTGAAAGTGTACTCTGGAGTTTGGCATGAAATAAATACTAGGCGGCTTCGCCTGCACGTTGTACAACACTCAACATTTGCACGGATGCAACGTGCGGTACAAGCCGAACGCATGCAGGTTGGCAGTTGCTAGGGAGTATACATGCTAATAAAATGACCGCTGCTGCTGCTGTTGCTGCTCAAAACGTGCAGTCTCTTTCGTTTCGAATCTAATGACAGCATCTGAGAGAGTAGATTACTCTCATTTTTCCACCAGATGAAAATTATGAGGGTATAGGGCCACAGACTAAAGTCACTTCTAAGTAGGCCGCCGCCTCTGTCCGAAATTCAAGTTTATGAACTTCATTTAGCTTGGCAAATATGGCGAAGCCAAAT
>WJFA01003278.1:0-13331 GCA_009870155.1 Pseudobourletiella spinata | reverse complement strand
GACAGCCTCAGAACTAGCATTCAGTGCCCCTGCGATCTCTGCAATAATTTTTGCCACTGGCAGGTGGCTCCCAAGTTGGGCTTAAAGACTTCTCTCAAGCCCCAACTCCCAACTTATGCGTAGTCAAAGTCTGCATTTTTAAACAGATATCTGTATTTAGACGTGTAAATTCGAAGGGGCCAACGGTTGTAGTTGCACGACGCCGCCTGGCCTGATCAAGGAAACAATATCCCGACGGCATTCATGTGAGCGCCGCCGCCTTGGAACGCAGGCTTCTCATGTTCCACGGTGACTGGCTCAAGGCAAGTAAATAAATGGGCTGATTAGTAAATCTTGACGATCATGTCATGGGTTATTTTGAGGGTTTCTTTTCTCGCATCCAATGAGGAAAGGAAATAAACCTGACAGATGCCAAATTTAAAGACCTGCGATTAGAACGTGTATCTTCTATCTGCAGGCTGTGGATGCGTGTGCTGTGTCGTTGTGTTTGTGTGTGTATGTGCTGTGGTAACCATAGACCTCAATGCACACATCCGCACGGACGACGCATCACACGGCCAAAACGTTTATATCCTCCCAATTCCCAATCCTGCCTCCGAGGCCCGAACAGCGGTCGCGTGTCTCGCAGGCAGCAGCTTCAATTTGATTGAAAATTTCTGCGCCACCAATGGGACATACATTGAATTTCATTTTCCGCCTGAGACAACTCTTTTCTTGGAAATGTTATAAAATAGTCCTATTGTGCGTCTTCGATCAATTTATGATAGGCAAGACAGAAGATGGCACAAAAATAAATGGAAATGTACAGGTTGGACCGAAAATTCATTATTTATTTAAATAAAAATTATTCATCTGGCAACCCTAGAACTAGCACTTTTGAACAAGCGTATACCAGATATAGAGCCGGAGTAATGGGTAATCATCCATTGCCGATTACAATTATCCATTATTAATCAATAATGGGTATTCCCTCGACCCATCTGTAATGGATAATTCCAGATTCTTGCGATATGTAATGGGTAATGGCAAATACAACCATTACTTTTAGCAACGAACCAATAATTTTAAAGCCTGGTGAGATCAGTGCGCTGTGGCGTTTTACAGAAAGTAGTCTTACCAGCTGTTCGCTGAATAAAACACTTGCATCACAAGTTTAAGATACCATAAAGTTACTAATCTAGAGTTCGTACCGATGAGAGAGTAAACGTAACGTCTGTAAAAGTTGTGTTATAGAATTTTAAGTTTAGCTGAAAAATCCCTCCACAACATTGTAATGAACGTTGAGCACCAGCACCCGCCAATACAGATTGGGAATGAGATCAAAACCCCAGCTGAAATTTAATTTTGTAAACTAAGCACAAGGGATGTAGGAGAGATTTAAATATCGTCAGCCCAATATTCATTTTTACGTTTCATTCAGTAAATCAATAATTGAAACTCGATTTTGAAACTAACAGGAAGAATGCATATGCCCCACGCACAATTTAATGAATAATGTAATTGCAATCACCCATTGCAAGTATTGCATACCGGGTTGATAAATCAATAAAGTCAAAATAAAGTAATGGGTGTGTTGCAATGGAACGATAATAAATTTTGCAAAGTAATGGGTGATGACTCATCACCCATTACTTTGCAAAATTTATCATCACTGATGAGTAATAGGGGATCTCGAAGAAACTATCTGTAATGGGTAATTTGTAATGACTAGTGCTGTGACCCCAGCTCTGACATGACAGAATCCTGAAGCCTTTTAGCTTTCGGTTGCTCGAAAAATCATTGTCGTAGGTTGATGCGTACCGGCTCTAGTGGGAAAGGATAAGTGACCTATCAGTTTTGGACACTCTGTACTGCTTTGTTTCGTATTACATCCGCTATTATGCAATAACAACTTGTATTTTTTGTACATCTTTCTTAGACTTGCGAGTTATAGTATCGTTACCATCCCCTAATGACAGTTCAAAGACGAAACGCCTTATATTATAAGATAGATAGCTTAGATATAAGCTACCCAAACAGTAGAACTGACTATTTTAACGTAATTATGCTACATTATTTACGAGGCGTTACCTTCAATGGCGTCGATGTTGATGTCGACGGGCTTCCCAGTCAGAGTGACAGGCGTCCTTCGACCGTTAATATCTTTAAACTTGACATTGGAGACATACTTTTGTATGATTCCCAAAACGTCATGTTCTTCATTAAGCCGACGGAGCAGTTTTAGTGGTATCTATTGACAGGTTTTAGAATGATCAGTGTCAGTAAACAATTTATTGCAACTGAAAACGTTCAATTTGCATGGAGTAAATTTGGATACTGGAGTCTATCATCACAGGATTAGCTTCTTTCACTTCAAGAAAGCTGAACTCACATGTCCCCCTAGCACAGAGCGGACACTGGACACTATGCGGATTTAAGAGGTCATCTATGAACAATTACGCCATGCCGAACTCATAGGAGCGGAAATTCAGGTTTGATTGAGTGAGTAACAGATAAACTAGATTGGGTTTCCATGTGGACACCAAAGGGGAGGATGGTACGTCTCCTGTTAAAGTTTACGTGTTAAGTAAACCTGATGACAGCATGTCAGCATTTAGCGTACCTGTGCTGCGATGTTGACGTAAGTATTATTAGTAAGTACACTTGCAGCTAGTACTGAGCATTTGCATATAGATTGGACGCATACGTATACATGCATCTGTGGTATCTGTTTGGTCGAGGCATGCGCGTTGAGGTTGTATTACGCGATTTCCACATCCGCCCACGACAAAAAACTCTGGTGGAAAACCATTAACATGTGACCTGTGACAGATGAATCAGAAAAACTCCTCATTCTTCCCAACCTTCTCCCCTACCAACCTATCCTTGTAGTTGTAACCTGGGCATCGCAGGATAATAAGGATTTCCGTGCATGCACTTTCAACTCGGTCACAATGTAGCTGAGGCTTTAAAATTAAAATGTTCTAACTTTTCCCGCACCTTTTTATGGTTGGCATGAAGATTCTACATGCAAATCATTTGCCAGTTAACATTCTTATGCACAGTTAAAACTCACCTGGTGTAGAGTGTGCACCAAATTCGATACTCGGAAATGCTCGTAGAATTTAACACGTAAAGGTTAACCACAGATGTACCTACTCCCTTTGGTGTTCACATGAAAATTCAAACATTGATTATGTCTGTAACTCAGACAAGTCTGAATTTCTGCACCTAGGAGTTCGGAATAATGCTACTAACAGTGTTAGTGTATTAGTATTATTCGAATACGAATATTTTCCGAACATTCGGATACGAATACCCGATAGGATCACATGAACGATTGAATACGAATATTTTAGCGGAATAAATACGCATACGAGTATTTCCTCCGGACTTTGAAGTGTATTTTATTAATTTTATGATATTAATTTATCAAATCAATTAATCAAATTAATAAACGCTGCTGAAGAATGTCCTTTGTTAGACCAATACGTCTAACAAGGGACATTTTTCACATACCAATGGCGCACAGCGCCGTGAACCTATATGAGCGGAAACTCAGGTGAGATCCAACCAATCAGAGGGTCACGGGGTCAAGCTATACAAAGGGGGATACGTGCGAACTGAAAAATCCCATGTTAAATCCCACTAGAAAATCGCCGTTTTCAGTTTCGATTAATTTTCGAAAAGACAGCAAAAATTTCGCTAAGTTGTTATGTGTAGGTATTATGCAATTACATGGCCAACAAAGTTCATCTTTCACACTATGTGAAAATTTCACGGCGCTCTGAGGCCAAAATTGTGGTGACGGGTTTTCGCCCATCAGGCATTATGCAGATTAACGAGAAGTCACTCGAAATCCAAAACTGGAAAATCCTTATGGGATTTAACATGGGGCTTTTAAGCCATGGGAGTGGTTAATAGCAATGACCTCGATAGAGCCAGTAAATTGTTCAATTCTAGAGGTCGCAAATTCGGTCAAATCGATGTGAAACTGATGTCAAAATGACCGGAATGATCTGGAAGAGAGCCTTTTGTAGGCTCAAGTTGTGTAAGATAAGTGTAATCCCAAAATTTTGAAAAAACTGGCGTGGACAAAAAAAGGCATACTGTGGTGTGGCACGGCATTTTGCCGGCTCATTTCAAAGCTTTTGGTTGTGGTTCTGAGCTAGATTTTGCGTTGGCTCTTGGGGGACACCTCTTCAGGGGTAAAGAGAGACTGCGGGCAACGCGCCATCTCTTGTGAGGTGCAGAAGGAATGACAGTTATTACACCGTTGCGCGGTAGGTGCCCTGTATCATCAGTTTCTGGGATACTACATTAGGCTTTGTTTCCCTGGTGCCTATTCGACACGTCATTATAACATCGAACACGGAGGAAACTGTAATGGGGTTCGGTTAGACGTAGATTGACAACGCCATTAGATCAGATCAACCCTTTATATATTTAGTTTGCTAGCCTTCATACACTTCCAACAGACAGCATTGCAATAAATATTGCCGATATCAAGGCTTTTAACTAAAGGCATAGGCGATTCCTACGAGAGTTCCAGCTTTTACATACTTTTCCATTACACATGTAGCTAGCATTATAAATAAGCATAGGGCAATGGCGTCAACCGGGGTACAGTAAACAATATGTATGTGACATTTTTAAACATACAAGAAGTACACCATTGACGCCATCGAGACGAATGTGTGGCGATCAGCTCTACGTTTAGTTAATGTTAATAGCCTTGGTCGACATGCTTTAATTTAGCGCTTAAGCCATGAATTATTGATTCCGATCCCTCACCAACCCCAAAAAGAAGGATTCGCGGGAGTCCCGTGGCTGTCATTGTGCACGAAGTGCGGATTTTTCGGCTTGCACGTATCCCCCCTTTGCATAGTTTGACCTCAGACTTTGTGACCCTCCAGAGGAGTCAAACCTGAGTTTCCCCACCTACTGCTTTGCAATAGATAATCTTCATGGATACGTTCTGTGTTCTGTAGGGTCACGGCGCCGTATGCCGGCATGCGAAAAATGTAACTTGTTAGTTTTCGTATTTGAAGCTTTCAGTTTTCCGAATGAAACAGTACTAAACAGTTGTTCTACAGTGCACTTTTAAACATTTCAAATTGTAGTAAAAATACGTCGTACTATGCGTGAGAAACAAACCAGCTTTTTTACCAAAATGCAAAATATTTTCGTATGGGATTTAACATGGAAATTTTTTGTCTTCAAATGGTCACCTTTGCACAATATTAAGAAAATTATGACGTTGACTCGAGCATAGAAACGTTTTTAGGGGAATACTTCAAAACCGCATACAAATTTGTACAAAAAAAACCACGTAACCCTCTTTGTGCAATGTAGTATTTGCCACAAAAACGTTTCCCTGCTCAAGTCAGGAACACGCCATGATTTTCTGAAAGTTGGAAAATAAAAATATTTCATTCTGAATCCCATCAAAAATTTCCATTTTACATTTTGTGAAAATCAGTTAATTTACTTTCTCTCGGGACTACACCGCGCCATGCGCAAGAATTTTTGGTGATTTCCACTGTTTCAGAAAGTGCTGAATTCAACAGAAGCTTCAGAAGTGCCTACGCCGTTTAACAGGTCGTGGATGTTACCCTTTAGCCTACGATTTTTCCATCAGAAAGAAATCATGGTTCACAAGCAAAAACTTGCAAAACGATCCTCGCGGCGTAATCAAATAATGCAGGTGGGCACGTATTTCCTGTGACTTCATAGAAATATCAAGGTAGTTCTATTGTATGGATTATGTCGCTCTCTGGCCAAGTTTTCCGTATTTCGCAATAATTGGAGTGCATCCGTTTACTCGATTGCAAATTTGAAGAAAAAAGAGTCGGTTCTCACCTTTTTTGTCTGAGTCCTGTCACCCTCGGTTCTAGCCTGCATGGTTCCATTTAGTTGCGCAAAAATCAAAGTATCCGAATCTGCGCCGTTCATTGGGTTGGCTATTGGGGAACCATTAGTCTCTACACGGAAATTGTCTTGAGATTCATCCTCATTTGGACTTTGTGATTGAAACACTACTCTCCCAGAATCCACAGCCTTTCTTTGTTTTTCCGCCAGAATGCATGAGTACAGACAAATTGCGAGTATAACACTTTTAGAGATTTTGATCCGATGCATAATTCCCCGATAGAATCCAATCAGCGAGGTGACCTCTACAGTACACGGTTTAATACTAAATCGAATCTAAACACGAACTCAGGAAGACTGGGGTTTACAAAAGTTCCTCTTCGATTGTGAATCGTCACTACTCCGCCGGCGGACGTGACTGTGGTGGTTTGAAGCAAATAAAAAATAGACTTCCTCAACTGGCTACAGCGGGGAACAATGAGAAAAGCATACGCCGAAAGAAACACTTAGGGCTATTGATTTCCTTACAACGATGAGACTTGAGTCATGTTTTAGCCGAACCCAAGGCAGGATGTCAATTCAAGAATTATCTTTTCCCACCCCACAAATTTTCTTTGTGCACAATTATACATATATTGATCCGGGTTCATGAATGAGCTACGTATCTTCTCAACGATTTACAATCCATTCACATTAGCACACGAAGGCTGGAAACGATTGGATGATTATGACGTGTAATGGTAGTGACGTCAGGAAAACCTTTCGTCGAAACGCACTTTTAACTTCACACGTCTTATGATAACAAAATGGGGCCTGATACACCAACACTATCAGTACTCCTATAGATTTTGTAAAGCGACTCTATTGCGATCCAAGGCCCAAGTCTGTTACGACGGAGAGAATAAACCTTTCGTTAAGAATAAATCACCTAGAGAGCTCTTATGCAAAACGCTGGCTGTCTCACAAAATTGCAGAGCGCTATCCTCAGCGAATTAGTAAACACGCAGCTCAAGCTGAGTTTAAGTACAAAAAACCTTGTAAGCCAAGACTGAGAGGAAATAAAAGCTGGACTGCACTCTACTGATTTCAAAATTAGCTGTACTGAGGATGCTACTGTATGTCAGGTGTATAGTTCATTTTTTTCCTCAGCCAAGGTCCACAGTTCCTTCGACCTCCTTCAGTGTTGGCAAACTTGCTTTGTTCTATAGACGAGAACGCTGACTTGCGAGCTGAAAGGTGTTGTCTACATGCTCTATTGGTATGGCATGCCGTTGCAGCTGATCATCATATGAAGTCAAGTCATCAGGCAGAGAAATAATAACAACCAGAGTCACCTGAGTTTCATATGAAATTTGCTCTTCAAAGACAGTATACGAAGTAGATCACCTTACGGAATATTAATACACAGAAGGTTGAAGCGGTACCCTTAACTGCCTCCAACAAGTGAGTGATGGATTAAAATTAGCACCACTGAAGTGCATCCTTTGCGAGAACTGGAAAATTCTGTGATATTCGGTGAAGTAATGATTAACTTTGTGTTGATCTTTTATTACTTGCATACCGGCACTCTTTCTGGTTCTTGTATGCGTAAAATTTATACTCTATCCCATGTTGATTTTTTCCCTTGCCTGCATATGGGGAGTAGGAGGGTCAACTCAACCTTCACTGTTTAAATCATTATAAAATCGCTTGTCTTTTTTATAGCTTTCCAGTCCAAAATTTCGAAAGTGTACCGCAAAACTGTCACTTCACAACGTTATTTGATAATGCCGGTAAACTAGTGTAAAATAAAAAACTAAAATATTGACATGTACTAAAGACCTAATAATCCTAAACTCAAGAAAAGAATAAATTTCCCGACATTTTTATCGCAGCAACCGGATGGGCAACTGTTACTATTACATCACTATTTTTGTTGAATTTTTGCTGTAAAATACTTACATGCATCTTGGAAATATTTATGTATACCAAAAAGTACTAGTAGGATAGTGAGACGCTTACCCAAAAGACACGCATCCGAAATTGAAGAGTACGGTTTACCGAAGCACCTTCCTGAAAATGTAAGAGATGAATAAGGGCCTGTTCAGATTTCTAGCATAAAGTTTCGAGACGGTTGGAATCTACACTAACTCCCAGTAATCTTTGTGCATAAGATAAATCTGCCGACTCATTTTCTTCGCCTTCAAGTTGAAATTAGCTTGTTAATTCTGCTCAGTAATGAGTGGTTTGGGTTGGGTGCCTTACGCATTTACAGCTGGTAGTTTCCGATTCTAGTTATGTTTTTAAAACATATTTTCTCCTATTCTCGCTATCAGTAAGGCTTCGTACGATATTACGTAACGGCAAAAATTGAAAAAATGACCCACCACCTACCCCAGTAACGCTTTTTTTAACATTGGCTTATGCACCGTAACGCCGTCTCGAGGAGGACCACCCACCCCAAGCGCGTTACGTAATTTATGCGCGATGCCTAATAGCTTTCCTAAGTTGTACGTTGTACGCGCTTATCACATTATGTGATAAGCGCCGTACAATAAAAATACCTTTATGTGATTTACATATTGGTATCGCATTCTGAAACCTTCGGAACAAGTTTCCGGCCTCTAATTCAAAAATGCAGACACAACGCCCAAGCTTCTTCAAACATTGTTTCTTCACTCTAATCTGCAAAAAAAAGGAACACATTTATTTGTTTAAAGTTTCTAGAAATCTGGCGCACGTAATTAGAATAAAGTTTACATAAAAGTTTTACATAATTTAAATGTGATATGTGATATAAATAAAAAAAATTATAACTGACTGCCGGTTGTATTAATTTTAGGACAAATTGAATTGGGTACGCTTAAGGTTCCGAACAGATTAGATAATTCAGTTATCTGATCTGAATCCGATCTGATCTGAATAATGGCAGGAAAAAAATGGGCAATCCGGATCTGATCTGATTTGTCCAGATCAGATAATCTCAAAATCTAATCTAGTAAAATCTGCGGATTTCCAGATAATCCGCAGATATTCGCGGATATCTGGCAGATAATGGCCTATCTGATCTGATCTGAACTGGTCCAGATTCAAATATCGATTATCTGATCTGATCTGAACTGGTCCAGATTCAAATATCGATTATCTGATCTGATCTGATACTGTTCAGATCAGATTTGCGCTATTTATGATCTTATCTGAATCCATCTGATCTGCGGATTATCTGATTGAATCTGACCTGTTCGGACCCTTAGTTTTTACAAAATAATTGAGTTGCCACTGGATTTGAATGTTTTTCAATTCCTGTAAAATCTTTCGTTGTTAAGTTGAAATATGAAGATATGATGAGAAGAAATACTGCACAGTCATACCAAGTTAGAATTTTAATGAGCTCACCATAAACTCAAGTGCATAAACTTGTAGCACTGCTGTAGATTGTAGAGCACTATCACACAGCTAAAAGGGTACAAGAACTACATAGCGGTTACATCCAACACTAATACAAAACATTAAGATGATTATTCGCAACCGCCTTACTGTGATTTTATTGCAGAATGTTGTTTCCTCAAATAATGCTGCCATCCATTTGACCCAATTACAACTCCCAACCCTTCACATCTCCATTTTGCTATCCTATGCTCCTTGTCTTACTCTCCTCCTTCTGCTCCACCTCCATCTCATTGGAAGTGATAAAAAAATTCAAAATGCATTCAAATGGGTCTCAAAGTCCCCCAACGTGATTTCCCCTTGCCTCTCCCATTTTGTTTGGTCGCTCGTTACTGAGCTCAGTAACGCCTGCATCCGTCACTTTTCGTCTCCGTCGTGAGGTAGTGTTTGAATATCTTCTGTGACATGAAGCGGCAGATTCATCCGAACCCGAGATTGATTATGGTAAATTTCAGTGGTCGAGTTAAGGGCTGTTGCAAGTAGGAATGATGTCGTGCATTCACACCCTGTCAGTACTGATCAGTCAACACGTAGATGGGTGAACACCTTCACATCAAATATGCATGACAACAGAGGTGTCACGTAGCCCCGAGTACTGATAGTAACCAAACTAAAAGCTATGTTTTAAATGGCAGGACAGAATTCGATCTGGAAGTGCCGTGCACTTCTCTCTCCTATATCATTCTTCGGCGATCAGTATAGTTCAGGGAGAGATAACATTAATACTCAATCGTGGACAAGAAAGATTTCTAGCTCAATCATGATCGTTTGCTGTGAAAGATGTTTCATTTCAAGTCAAATATGACAAGCTTGACACAGGGTTGGACAGTCTGCTTATTTGACGGAACCTGTCATAAACATATAGCTTTCGGACGGTTAAAAGATTCTAAGTCGTGATGCAATGGATGTGAATATTTCTACGCATATCATTTCCAGTCGATAGTGTGATATGCTATGCTGATTGGCAACTATGGAAGCCGCAGCAGATACTGCATTCAAGTTCTGACTATAGGACCCGTTAGGGTTCAAAGAGGTTTTTCCAGCTCTATAATCTATGCAACATGGTACTTAGTGGTGTCTAGTAATTATTATATATACCTACATAACAAAAATCCGAAGGTGATTGTGAGTTGTTTTCCCATAGTCTCAGTGGAATCAGGGAAGGAAGGTTTCGACACTCGTACGAACTCCCTCAGTCAGATCAGGAGCCTTCAGCTGGTCAGAATTGCATGAACAAGTGAAGACCATACATTGAAATCCAATTTAAAAATTACAGCAACTTATCCCTATTCGATACCAAAGGTACCACTACGCCAGTTCGTGTGAGAACGCACTTACACCTTTTCCTTACGTTTCTCAGGTTCCAGTCAACTTTGCTTCTTACTTCTTTGCCCGTCGAGAGTGTTACCACTGTTCAAGAGTTTAACACTGTGAAGACAGGGAGAAAACATCTTTAGTAGCGCAATGGCCTGCCCTATGGAGTAACGTCTTATTATTATTCTTATTAACTTATTACGTCCCAAAAACTATTTATATTTTTTTCTGTTGTAGTAGTGACATGGCCCAGTTCGGGTGCAACATGGCTGAAGCAAATGACGGTCTTTTATACGGCGTGTACCTACAGTTAGACAAGATTCTGGACGCTCAACGTTTGGTCAGTGCTGAGCACGACAACGAAGTACACGACGAGCATCTTTTTATAGTCACCCATCAAGGTAAGCTGGGACTTCACTTACTACACATACAGAGAGTTTCGAATTAGTATTGGTCACTATAGGGTAGAACAGAGTGTTAGGAACCAAAACTGGGTGCCAGTTTGTCATAAAATATTTTTATACCCATCAGGTTTTCTTAGGGCATTGGGATGATCCTAAACTAAATGTTGCCACGGGAAAGGATTCGGGTTGTTGTAATTCAATTCATTCTGTCATAAAGACCAGTTAATTCTCAGGGATAGTACATAATGGCTCGGAAGCGAAGGAATGATGTTGAGCTCCTTTGTTGCATAACCAAAAGATCAGTTTATATAACATAACACGCTATAAACACGCAATATCGATTAGTTGCGTTGTTCTCTCACGCGGGCTATGATCTGCTCGTCTTGTCTTCACACACAAAAGCCAAGACAGTAATCAAAAGGCACGCCAAAATCAAGGAAATGCGTCTCGTCAATTTCACATACAAGATAGGACCTTTCATTATCTGAATGTATACTTGAGTAATTCTTGTTATGCATCAACTTTTATAAGCCATGCGAAGCAAAAACAGAACCAAGAATGAGGGGTTTCGTAGGCCTGAGTCTTTTACTTGCCGGCCAAAAAGGCGTAGAGTGGTACTAGAAGAAGTACATAGAGAAGATAAACGAATGGCAGTATTATCCTGCCCGCAGTGATATATTCCGTGACGTCATGCTCATGGGATTAATGTTAGAGCAGCGACGGATCCAGGGGAGACGAAGAGGGCTGAAGCCCCCCCCCCCCGCGGGCTCGGGCTTGACCAATATGTTTCTAAAAACTCCTGATTTAGCTCTCAAAGTGAGCTTTTGCTTTTAAGTTTCAAAAACGTTATCTTAGACGGTGACAACTATCACCACAGTGAAACACCTCTTGTCTCCTTGAATTTACATTCGCTTTGACCTGCTAGCAAACGACTTGATCATAGCCTTCATCCAGCCTTCCACTTTTGTTTTGTTATGTATAAAAATGTACTGGGTGAAGAGTTGTACCTGTCACTCAGTGTGTCCCCGTAATTATTTGAAACGCTACTGAGAACCCCTACACCTGGAGTGTTCGTTAGCGGTAGTAATTAGATAGCAGTAGGCAAAGAAAATAGGGTATCGTTGAATGCCGAAATTTCTTCCATTTATATCGGTATTACCCAATAATACTGGTATTTCGAATATTTTTTCTCATGAGTACATTACTTTTCACGCTATATTTACATGTACACATGCAGGGCCAGTCTGGCTTCCCCTTGTTCTAAAAGTATCACTGATTCGCAAGGGTTGTTTTTCACATGTCTCTACGCATGGCGTTTGCACCCTCTGCAACGTTGAACTTATCCATATAACGACGATCTCTCTGAAAGCGGTAGGTTCGAAAACTTGGAATTGACCTTTTGTAGGGCCACAACATTTCAGATCAACAGGACCTTTGGATTGGAAAATCTTGTAAGGATTTTATAGGATTGCTACTCGAGTAAGTACTCAAGAAAATACACAAGCTATACAAAGCTTCACAGGGTGAAAATTCGTAGCGATGAATACTAAAGAAATTTTAAAATATAGAACTAGTTAACAACCTCCAGATTTTGGCTAGTACAACAATGAAAAAGTGAGTTTTTAAATATTTTTAAAAATTCACACAGAATTAAAGCGGTGAATCCATAACAAATTTAATGTAAGATTTTTCAGTCAGATCCTAACCCCTCTTTGCACCTACTAGCCTGAAAACTTTGTGATCTTGTTGCGTGGGCCAAGTCTTAGTTTCCGGAGGACCTACGACTTTCCGAAAGATTCTAATTCTGGATAGACTACGTAGGATGGATGCTGTGCGCTGAGAACGATAAAATGAATCTTGTTAATCGTTAATATTTATATATATACTGCACTTCGAATTTTTTGGGCATTTTGAAAATCCATTCACAAATATCGAATTATCCGAGCCTTTAGAACAGCTTGATTTGCCATAAGAGTTTTGAAATTCTCACAAGTCTGCATGTACAATAGATTTTGAGAACACTAAAGTAAGGGCTCCTAGAAAATTTATTTCTCTCTCAAATGAAACCAAGTTTATAAAAATCGGCAAGGTAATTTCTGAAAACTTTGGAGATCCAAGTTTTAGGTCGGTGAGTTTCGGTATTGCAGATTGCAGTGGCCTAATGCCATCAAAATTTTGAGTATAGCAGCGAAATAAGTGAAACTAAAGCTTACAAGGGACACTTCCCACATGCCAATGGCGCACAGCGCCGACACCCTATGGAGCGCAGAGCTTATCCATAAATGTTGCCTCTTGCAAAGCAGTAGGTGCGGAAACTCAGGTTTGACCCAACGAAAG
>WJFA01003277.1:0-13331 GCA_009870155.1 Pseudobourletiella spinata | reverse complement strand
ATGTCCTTCTAACCAGGATTGTAATGGCTAAAATCATGAGACGGTATGATTACTGATTATTGACTAATGATTAGTGATTAGTCATAATCAAAAGTCACAAAAATGATGCTTTAGTCGTTAGTCACCAGTCATTAGTCATCAAATGTAAACTTAGTCAGTAATCACTAGTCATCATAGATGTAAAATCACAGTTTAGTCTTTAATCAGCAGCCGTCAGTTACACAACATTTAGACTTAGTCAGCAATAAGAAATCATCAATCAAAAAACTGTGATTCAGAAGTTAGTCACCAATAATCAGTCACAGTAAGTCACTTATCAGAGAAGATTTATCACTTGGTCAGTAATCATCAGTCACACAAACCAGGATTTATTCCTTAGTCATTAATCATCAGTCACACCAAATCGGTGTTTATTTCTTAGTCACTAATCATCAGTCACGCCAATTCACAGTTCGATCAGTAGACAAGTCTTCAGTATCGAAAAACCGTTTATTCCGTGCAGTCGCAGGAACATGGAGGCATTCGATAAATTTAAAGGACTAAAATATTTGGGGTGGTAAACAGAATCGTCTGATTGCAGAATTCAGCTTTTACTATACGGTTTTTTATCTTAATGGTAGTTCGATAAAGTCGGGATTACGAGCAAACGTAAATCTCCGCTATCATCTCCTAAATAGGAGGCTCAGCCTCTTGTCCACAACGGATCGGCTCGGGGTATGTGACCCTTGCCTAGCATATGCTAACCCTAAAATATTTCCCCCGCTAAACACCTGGTTTCGAAGATATTCAGGTTTTCACCGAAACTGATTTTGGGAAAATTAACATGAAATTTTCCGTAAGGATTTTGGGATGCCAAAGGGTCCTTAGGTCCTATTTGGCTTTCTTTAAAATATTCTATGCAAAATACTGCTAAAGAATCCCTTTCACGTTCATCTTATGATCAATTATGATGAAAAATTTCTGCGCTTCATTTCACCAAAAATCATAGTTTGCACTTCTTGTCGAATGAACTTCAGCATTCATCATTCAGCAACGTGCATATGAAAACTACTATTAATCTCTTGATTTAGCTATTTTCTGGAAGTGTTAATAGTCACAGGCTGTTAGCCAGTCATAATCATTAGTCACCACCAGCCACATCTGTAATCTTTCATCATAGTCAGCAATCATGATCACCGAGACACTTAGTCATGATCACGAAGTCATAATCCTTATTCACCTTAAAGCATGGCCTAATAATCAATCATAATCCGTAGTCACGGTTAGCCCTGCCCTAATCATTCGTCATGATATCTAGTCACGGTTAGCCATGCCCTAATCATTAGTCATAATATCTAGTCACGGTGGGCCAAATCAGTAATCAATAATCATAGTCACTAGTCATACACCTTTGGTTTTGTAGTCAAAAATCAGAATTCGTAGTCATTAGTATTGGAATGTTCAGTAATTGGTCATTAATCATGACTAAACAAAAGTTAATCATTACAACCCTGCTTCTAATCCACACTCCCTCATTCATACGCAGCGAACCGTCATGATCTCCGAGGTCCACACAGTGATTTTCATCACAAGTGGTGGCGTAGGCACCTTCACTGTGTTGTGCTGGCAGCTGGTCTCAGTTCAATTAGACCAGCTCTCAGTACAACAACAACCTGCAATCTCACATTTGATGCGTACGGATGGATTGATAGGCCATCCTTTGACCCTTAACCTTCCTAGCCCCTGACGTCAATAAAATTCAAACCTGTTCGCACCCACTTCCTAGTACCTCTGACAAGGGGGGATCTCACATGTCCCCCTATCACAGAGTGGACAGTATGCGAGTTTAAGAGATCATGTAGGAGCATTAATAATGCCAAACTCCTAAGTGCGGAAATTCAGGTTTGCCCGAGTTACAAGCCTGCAAAGTTTTGTTCACTCGGGACCAAAGGGACATACGTTTTCACTGAAAAATCCCATGTTAAATCCCATAAGGTTTTTCCAGTTTTGAATTTAGAGGACGCTTCCATGAACGCCTATAGTACTGTCTGGGACAAAAAATTCGAATTATACTTTTGGACTCCTAATGTTATGAATTTTTCAGAAAATGTAAAATAGGTTTTTAGACCAAACGGATGCATTTTACCTGCATACAACAGTATTGGAAGCAATTTAGGCGGTTTTTCACAAATGACTAGAAATTCAAAAATGGAAAATCATTGCAGGATTTAACATGGGATTTTTCAGTGAACACGTACCCCCCTCTTTGGCCTCGAAGTGATGAAAACTTTGACGGTCTGTAACTCCAGCAAACCTTAATTTTCGCTCCTAGGAGTTTGGCATTATTAAAGTTCCTACATGACCTCTTAACCCCGCATAGTGCCCACCCTTAGTGCACTCTTCGGACCACGTACCTCTCACCCTCTCCCGAAGTGGCAAAAACTGTGAAAGAGTAAGCAAAGTACACATGAAACTGTCACTTAATAGAGAAAATGTTTTAAATTTTAGTAGGGCCTTGGAAATCACTAATCCTCCAGCGGCTGACTCTGTAGATGGAATTTGCTGGTATAGTTATTTCGCTAAAGCTCTTGTACAGGCGGGTAGGCAAGCCAACGCACTAGTTAGGAGAGTCCCGACCTTCAATGCAAGAAAAAAGCCTTGGTTCAAAGATGAATGCAAGGCTGCCAAAAAAGGGTCAAACTAATGAGGTGTACATTTAGGAATTCTCCTAAAAGCCAAGAAGACCATAGTAACTTTATTCAGGCAAGAAAGGACTACAAAAACGTAATCAAGGAGTGCAAATCACTCTAACACCAGAATATTGCCCGGGACCTAGGATATGTCCATAATACAGCTCAATTTTGGAAAATAGTGAAAAGCTACCGCAGGACAAATCCTATCAGCAGCAGGATAACTAGATCGGAATGGCAGGCGTTCTTTCCAACATTATGCCGCAGCAGCACATATTCCACATACTCCCCCACCCTATAGAGGTAATAGATGAAAATTTGGATGGGGTTATAACAAAAGAGGAACTAATCGAAGCGATCAAACGGCTGAGCAACAAAAAAATCCAGGGCATGATGGAATCACGAACGAAGGACTTAAAGCTCTCCGAGGTAGAAATAGTAACACTGTTCAAGAAAGGAAATAGAAATGATCCAGCAAACTACAGGGGAATCTCAGTAATCAGCTGCTGCGCAAAATGATTCACTCATATAATTAAAGAGATTAAATAACTGGGCGGAGGAACATAACATTTTACTAGAATCCCAAGCGAGATTTAGTAAGAATAGAGGCTGTGTCGATCAGATATTCTCTCTAGCAGGAATAGTTCAAAATCACATACGACACAAAGGAAGGAAGGTATACGCAGCTTTCGTTGATTATAAAATAGCGTTCGACTCAAAAAGTCATAGCATACTGTGGAACAAACTCAGGGAATTACGTTGCAGCGAAAAAAATATAAAAGTAATACGTATTCTATACGAACAGGCAAATCTCAGAGTAAGAGCATGCGACCGAATTTCGAAGAAGGTAAAAGTTCTACAAGGAGAAATTCTCTCCCCCCTCTTATTTTCGATATTTATAGCAGACATGGAATCTTCATCACTCATGAAGTATCACTCATTCTATAGACTTTGTAATGCTACTCTTTGCTGGCTACAGGGTAATTCTTGCTCATAGCTCAGGTGACCTACGACTCAAGTTAGATATTTTAGCGGAATACTGTGATAAATGCAGCCTTACAGTTAACGCGGATAAGAAAAAAGGTTACGATCTTCTAGAGAGGAAATTTAGGTAAATGCAGTTTCCAGCTATTCCTTTACAAGGGGCAGCCTCTGTAGGTAGTAAAAGAGTACACGTACCTGGGAGTGCCATTAAGCTGTCGGAGTATTTTTTCGTCATGTCCCCAATATTTTATAGGAAAGGCAAAAGTTGCTCTACAGGAAATTTTAAAAATTTTCGTTAAGTCCGGATGCAATAGCTGGAAAGCTAAATGTAAATTGTTTGAATCCATCTGCCTTTCTTTAATTTTATATGGAGCGGAGATTTGGGGCACCGAAGAAATTGAAGTCGTAGAAACGATCCAGAGCAGCTTCCTCAAGACATACTGAATCTCCCAAGAAGTGCTGCAAATTATATAGTCAGGATTGAACGGAATAGACTTAAGCTCGAATACCACATCTTCAAAAGATCAATGAGGTTTCTTACAAGAATTCTAGAGGTGGAGGACACTATAATCCCTAAAGTATTGTTGCAAAAACTTAACTTTATAAATGAGACCTCAGAGCATAGCCCGATCTCAAATTGGGCTTCGCAGCTGCAACCTCTTGTAAAAAAAAGTAGACCCGAATATCAAAGTCAAGGATTTAACGGCGGACATAATCAGGGAAAATTCTCAACATTGGTATGAAACTTACCGTCAGAAGGTGTACCTGGAGGACATTGAGCGGGTAGTTTACTCTAAGTGTAACTGCTGAGCCTCTGCCTCTTTATCTTTTAAACTCGGACATGAGTCCAAACAAGTTCGCCATCATAGCCCAACTTCGCTGCTGCTCTGACTTTTTCTACCGTATTAAATTTTACAATTTCTCTCACATATTAAGTAGTGAAGATCAATGCCTATAATGCCAATCTGGTTCGAACCGAACATGGCACCACATCATTTTCTGCTGCGAAAAATACTCTGATACCCGCACCAGATCCCCCAAGGATTTTTTAAATATTTCATACGAAAATTTTATAGATTTAATTAAATACCCTACGGCTAACTTTGCGGATGGGGTTCACGACTTTCTAATAGCTTACATTACATCTCTGAGTTCCCCTACGAAAGTAAATTAATGCATCTTTTAGCTCACCCGTGATATTTGATTGTTTATCCGAATTCGATTTAACCAAACTGTGTACAAATTCCTACATCCTGCTAAAATGTCTCTGTAATTCTAGGTTTTATTTTAATCCGAATTACTATTTTATTCTCAAATAGATTTGGGTCTGGGTTGCCAAAGTACAATAAATCAATTCATAATCATCATAATGCCCACCCTGTGCTAGGGGGACATGTTCGATCCCCCCTTGTGAGCACAATTTAAAAAAAATAAAAATATTTGTGACCTGTAGTAATGGTGTCCGTAAACTTGATTTTCAATTATGTGCAATAAAACAAGCAGGCTATCTGGGTCTCTATTACTTGAAGGTGTAGTGGACACTAATATGTTTTGCTCTTCGTTAGTCTTTTCCTCACTGATAACTTCGTCCTCAGAAATTTTGTCCTTCTTGAAAACAACTTTATTCAATTTCGGGCTCAATCGACTCTCATTTTGTTCTTTTAGTTTAAGACTGAACACTTTATTGCCTTCCAACCCGAAATATGCATACACTTCCTTCAAATTCTATTTCTGATCAAATATTTTGCACAGTGGCTTTTCCTTCGTTAACCGCAAATTGAACATTACATTCACTGTTATTTTGTTGCTGTAAGGCTGTATTTAATTCATGTACAACAATTGTAAACGTAAAAGCGCGCGGTTATCACATGCATATTTGGTAGCACAATACAGAAAACTCTAAGATGTACAGTTTATCCTTTTGAGAAGGACGTAAATCTTTTCGATCAATCGGCTTTGAAGCAGTTCATTGTCCAGTGCTGAATTCATTTTGAATAAATCCAAGTAATGATGCCAATCCGTTGGGAAACAGCACGCAATCGTCCGATTGCTTTGAAATGCTTTTGATAGTAGTGCAAATGTTCTAATCATTAACATTAAATTGTATATCAGCAACATTGGGTACTGATATATTGGTAGGATTAATCGCGTAGAGGTTGTACGGATACTAATATTTCATTCTCTACTTTAGATTAATAGAATTTGCAGCTTCTGCTTCTATTACCGTTACTTCAAATTCCATACCAATGGGATACACTTCGAAATTTTCTTGTTCGGTGAACGTTTTAGGGTAGTGATCACCCCTGGTAAAGTACGTAAGTAAAAGTAAGTAAAGTAAACGAGTAAGAGAGCAATGATGGAACTTTTTTTAACGATAATATTGGGGTTTTAGATCTTATCATGTATTATCCTCAGTAATTGCTGTAGAGTTAAACATTTTCATTTTTGCATTCTACGTCAACATTATTGGCAAGAACCTGTTAAAATCGTTATAAAATTCCAAGAAACGTTCGCACTCTTTTCCAAAATTAACAACGGTTTCCCTTATTTCATGTTTACCTAAACTGTTTTTATCATCAACATTGTTAATCAAGTGCTTCTGATATGTTTTAATACGTCGTTATCTTTAATTGGGTTTTTATGTGTAATTACAGCTACCTTCCCTGGTAAGTAAGACATTGCATAAGACATAATTTCCTTTATATCTAATGTAGATTGTTCCATGTTATTCTGAACACTATTACTTAAGTTTTTATTACTCATTTCTTCCGTTTTCTCACTAATTTTAATTAAAGTCTGAAATGGCGTCCTTAGATTCAATATGAGTTGCAGGTTCTCATCTACATCAAGGTATTTAGGAATTATTTTAGGTATGAAAAGATATGTTTGCATCTCCTTTCATATTCTGTAGAAGTAAATAATTATCCCGGATACTTTAATTTTCTCGGGTTAACTGATGTTTCTATTTATAGTTTCATTAATAACCGATCGTACATCCTGCAGCTTCTGTGACTTCGGTAGTGGTAATGTAAACGATCTATTGCTTGTTTATGAAATTCGAAATTCAAAAAACGGAGTGTATTTAAAATAAAGGTGCGATGGCTCTTGGTTAGTAGAGTTAGAAGGTATTCAAGTTCCGATTCCAAATTTATTTGAATCAAATCCAAGATTTTCGGCTAATTCTACGGGGAGGACAATGTAATCACGAAGTTCTCCAAGAATCCTAGTAACTGTTACAGTACATTAGATCTTATAGTCGAATGTAATCTTTACATAATATCCTTGATTTTGCATTTAATTTTCGAAATTAAGTAGTCCTCGTAATGTGTGAAAAGATAAGATGTACTCAAAACGTTTTCTAACCATCAAGTTATTTTTTCTGGAGGGGTTCTGAATAACATTTATTTCGAACCCTGTATCAAACATACAAGCCTCAGGAATTCAAAAAAATTGCGCGGGAAAGGCATAGATACCTTAAGGAATGATTAGAATAATGTTGTTACTACAGTTTGTATTACTCATCATTTAAGTGTATATACTATCATTGTTGCATGTGTGATGTTGAAGTCAGTCCAAAATTTTCATTACTATTATTATTACTCATTATCTCCCGAGTAATTTCGAGTGTGACGCAACTCCGAATCTTGAATGCAGCTAATACAGAATTTTTGTACAATGTACGCACTGCCACTTTAGCATTATATTGAAGTCAGTACAATAATTTTATGATTAATATCATTACTTATCACCATATGAAAAATTTCGAGTGTGAGATGACTCCTGAATCCAGCTTATACACATGTACAGTGCGAGTAGTCTCACTATAGTAGGGATCAGTCATTTCATTTTTTCAACGTTTACCTAACCAGCGACCCTCAAAGCCCAACCCCCCTGTAACCCTTCATAATCTACTGTGTGTCTGTACTACTTAGGGATAGGGATAGTTCTGCCGTAAGAACTAAACCATCTAATACTATTTGTTCTAATTTACCTTCCTGCGCACTTTTCATTGGGGGAACACTGCTCAGTTTTATAAATATATTACGTCTTTGAAAACCAAATAGTTTAGTTCTAGCGATAATTCCAAAATTTTGCCCATATGTGGTGTACATATGAATTGTAGTGCCCCCCAACCATGACAATCGAATGATTTTATTTCAATTCTGATATCAATACCAATGCTGACATTCGGGTGCTAACGACAATGGTAATGGTGGCCGTCGTAGTCTCTACATGGCGATTAGGATGGAGATTGTCGAAACCATCTCGTGGTAATCCGATGCCAAGGTTAATCGCGATGGTAATGGACATTTTCCGTTTTGTAAAGAGCGGAAAGGGGTCAGGGATTGCACTGCTTCAACCAATACTAAACGATTTTCGTTTGAGAACCGAAAGTCGTTGTTTTTACTTTTCTTGGCATCTTGAAATATGATCGAATTTACTAGGCCTTCATTTTATTTGAAGGTCTACAACTTAAGATACGTGCTACAACTTATTTCACCATATTTTGACAATGATGCGATTGGAAGAAAACAAATGGGAAGAACTTGAACCTTAACGTGTGAAAATCATTTTTCCCAGCCGGATACATGTTCAATTTCCACAGAAAAAACTAGTGCGTGTTGAAAATTCAGCGACACTTCACGTTCGCGGTATCGCTTGGCCACCTGAGTTTAAATCCAGTTTGTCCAATATCCGATTGTATTGCGTTTATTAGAAACCGTGGGTTGTACGGAAAAATTTGACGGGTACTAAACTCTGCTCTTGAACGTTTCTTTTACACAAAATACTCCTACCATAATTATTAATGATATGAAGCTGATGCGTAATGTTTTCTTGATTGCATCCGTCAAAATTCGATCAAAATACAATTTGGCCTAAATAATATAGCATCTATTTATTTCAGTAAAATATCAAAAGAAAACTTATTTGCAGTATATCCTTGACTCATTAAGTGAAGTGGTTGAACAGAGGCATTTAATAGACTTCAACCCTCAAATGAGGATATGCACAAGATAAAAGTGTAACACCTACCTTTCCAACAACGAATAATCACTGAAAATCGGTATTACTTACTTTACTATCCAAATTTACTATACAATTTGCATGCTCCCGCACTGAATATGAGGGTATGGTAGATGTATAAAGCGGATTGACCTGGGACTTCTAAGGTGTAATCCACTTCCCTGGAACATACTATTCCTAAAGTTATTTCGATCTATGGTGTTTTTCAAAAATTTTACCTTTTAACTCTGAATTAATTAATTTATTAATGAATACGGATTTCCACTATGAACTTAAGTGATGGAGCTAAAAACTCCCACGAGCGAGATTTGGCAGATTTTAAATATTGGAGGCGGGAATCGACTTGTCGATAGACTCCACACATTTAATGTGTGGTCCGGAATAAAAATGATCAAAACACGTACTATTGGGTATGTTAATTAGATTTTATGATGGATTTAATCACTTCATCAAACCGCTTTAATTGATGTGATCCAGATACTTGGTAACCCAGATAGGGATTTGGAAGCGATTTGGCACGCTTTGTTCTCTGGGATTCTGATGCACTGTCATTGCTTTCAAATATAACGGTTGCTGGTGTACTACTTGCAATTACCGAGTTTCTTGTGATTACCGCAACGTCTGACACATTTGAAAGCCTACAAATTTATAAAAACGAGATTTCAGCAAAATAAAATTCACTCAGAAATTCGTTAACGGTATTCGCTTCGATGGAGTACATATTTTCCAAGTGAGAATGGACTACCTTTTACCCGGTTCAGGGACGCCCTGCAATTTTCGAAAATAATCCTTACTACTAGCACTAGTGAGGAAGGTCGTGTAGCTGATTCACATGATGATTCAGACCATGTGTGTGTACCGATTTTTTAAATAAGTGTTGAGTAAAGTACATAATTGTCATAAACGGTTAGTACACGAAAGTACAATGCTCAATGAGCTAATTGAAATTCGAACCGAGAACCAGAGAGGAATGGGAAGGTTGGCGTGGTATTCGTCATTTTAGAGCATACCTGCTTGAAATTTGATTGCGCTGTTTCTACGATACTATAAAAATGTCAGTAGCAATAACCCATGGTCAGGTTTTACATCCATTTTATGGGCTTCCAGTTAACAGGCCCCTTTTAAGAATGAAAAATCTAGCTGACATAAAAAATACAAGTCACTACATTTGGTTACCCTACATAGAAACATGATGCTTCATTGATACTAAGCAAAATATTTTAATGCAAGGCAGGTCACTATTTTTGGCACTAGGGTTATGAGCAATCCCGGTTGTTAGTATTAAAAACATGGTTAAATTCGAATAAGACAGACAGGTACTCTGAAATAAACTCAACGCCGCTTCAAGTATATTTTTTCAACAAATTTATAATCACCTTAGGTTGAATGAATTTCAAATGCAGTAGAACAGATAGTTTTGGGGCCGAAAGAATCAAAAGTTCACTGAAGAAGAATGGGCAGAAAGCAATGAAGCGTTTGGGAGAAGTCCGCAGCAGTTTTTACTAGCAAGAAGCTCCGAAAATTGACAGAGGATTTGGCCCTAAACACAGAAAATTTAGTCACTCTCGGTGATATAGTATGTGATCCATATGGCATATCGGTTGGTACAGATGAGAAAGTTTTAGGCCCACAATCCAAAGTGAATTCAAAAGCTATGAAGAGCTCAAAAAGTAGAAGCATTGGTCAGCAGCCAAGACAACAGTACTTGCATGATTTTCCCTCCATATTCATCAGCTCAAACAATTGATACTATCACCGAGCGATAACAAAATTGTTTATTTTCAGAAAGTGTCAACCATTTCACCATTCATCAAAGACAAAGAAGACGAACACCATTACAGAGATTCTACTCAGTTAAATCATATTTGATGCAAAAGCTACAGGAGAGAGGAATATTAGCATATTAGAGGAAACAGTGATAAACAACATTGTCTTCGTTGCAAGAAGCAGGCGCTTAAACAGTTGGGAAAACCTATCCAAGACCTATAAATCTAAATACTTTAGTCCTTTCAAAATGAGAAGTAAAATCGTGTAGGGTAAAAAATTAGACGATCGCCTTTAGTTACGATTAAATATCAAAGCTAATTGGATTTTGTGTTACAGCTCCACCTGTGCTTGCCTGTTTAGTATTCATAAAACTGGAACTTCCAAATCAGTTTTCTTAATATCTCGTTTGTGAATTATGGCATTCTAATAGCTAAATCCTTAAATACAGAAATCAAACCTGGCCTGTATCTCTGCAAAAGATAGCGACAAAGATAGGACAAAGAGTCTAGATCAGGAGATAAATGTGGATGTTGATATTAGCGATCGTGATCAGGAATGTATGGAACATTCGGATTCTATTGATGAATCTCAAAGCTTGTGATTGACTATGTATGATACGAGAGTCGCAGGCACACTGCTTTGAGCTAGTGTCAATACTGAGGTTTTTAGATTTGCCTAAAGTTACTGTTATTGAGTTAAACCTGGAAGATTTTGCAAGAGATAACTATGACCTCATTCGAAAACATATACTGGACTTACTATTATTAAAATTTATATCAAGCCGAAAAATTTCGGCGGTAGGGAGCAAGTGTGAAGAATGTATTACACGTTTGAAATTTTGAATTACATAAATATCACAGCCTAGAGAGTAAGAAGGAGCGATACCAATTGTTGACTTGAGTAAAGGGGTAAATATTCCGGTAATGATGATTTTCAATATTTTTAATATCCTAGATGACTGCCGAAAAAGTTTTGAAACTTGGGAACGAACACGGGTGTTTTAAAGCTTCACCTCCCAAAATCGGGCGACCCCTTTCCCAAGCTACAAAAGAATTGGTGTAGCAGATTTATTTGCCCTTTTTATAATGTTTGTCGACTTTGGACAGAACTTTGATTTTGCATGGATTACTTACGCAACAGATAGCAAGTGATCATTAGTCTAAGAAATAAGCTATAGTACACCCGTTTGTTTTATGTTATTTTGACACTGAAAGCCTGAAGTTAATTTTGTTTCATAATGCCACAGATTTTCGTATTTTTCGTTATGAAGTTATTTGCACAGTCCAAGAACTTTTTTTGCTAATCTTGCAAACCATGAGGTAGACTTTAGCATCCCGGTGCATTGGATCTAAAACTATATCTAAAAAGTATCTGGATTGTATCATTTTCAGCGGGTTTAAGTGACAATCCATCATGAAATCTAATAAACTCGTTCATAAGTTTGCAATTTGATCATTTTTAGCCACGGGAGTGGCTCGAAGCAGCCGTGCCAGAAATTCCAATAAATTGCTCATTCCTGCAGCTCGCAAAGTCATGTAGAGGTGAAACCTATGTCAAAATGACTGTCATAGTCTGGAAAGGGGCCTTTTGAAAGTCCCATGTCCGTAGGTTATGTAACTTTTTAGAAAAATTGAAAAAAATGAATATGGCATAAAAGCGACAAAATGGAACGACAGTAGTACTGGGGAATAGGTGACGTCATGAACCTACTGTATGAGTTGGCTGAACAAATATAAGTAAGGCCCGGAAGATTGGGCACACTCGTTTCAGGGGATGAGAATGCACTTGAACGGGGTACAATTCTTATGTGCATGTACAATGCCCCTATGGTGCTACTGTAGATACAATGCTGTTTTAACCACTGTAGTGGCCGGTAGGTTCCACCTGTGGAGATGACACGCTCGCTCTGTGCTAATTGGCTATCGTAACACATGACGTAAAGTTGTCGTTTGTGGTGTTTACTGCACACGACGATGCGACGAACCATTTCGCACTCAAATCAAACTGGTAATAAACGCCAAACGCGTCATTTCAATCACTCTTCGCAAACTTGTAAATTCGAATGAAGTAGTAATACTAGTGAAGAGTATTGGCTGGTTGGAGGTTGGATTTGGAGTGGACGGAGAGGATATTTAAATTTGTAATTTTAGAAAATATGTGTTATACGGACGAAAGGCTTCAGGATCAGTAAATGCTAGGTGAGGATTGCATGCCCAATGAACTCCGAGCTGATCGCTCGTAGATAATAGGCTGGCTCTCCTGTGAAATGAACTTTTTCGGCGCGAGCGATGTTAAACTTCCTGCAAACCATTTGGGTGAAAATTATAATTTCAATATTTTAGAAACTGTAAGGTAGGCGAAAGGCTTTGGAGTTAGATAGGAGCACATGCCATGTTGACGCCGAACGGATCCCTCGGACATACGAGGCTCCTCAGGTTTTGTACGGTTTGTAACACAGTGCTGTTTGAAACCTAGGAATCTTTTATCTGCAACCTCGCTAAAATTTCTCAGAGAAATAATCTTTTATTTATTAATCTGGCTTAAAATAAAAGGTGAAATAATTAGTAATCCGTTAATACGACTCCAAGCAGATGGAAGGGTAATCTGTAATCTGTTAATTTGAGAAGAATGTAGATGGAAGGTTAATCTGTAATCTGAGTACAACTGTCGCATACAAATTAGAGTAACCATAAATTACCGATTATTTCAGTATATACGAAAGCATAAGGTAACTGTGGAATTCGGAGTCTAATACCATAGAGATGTGTTTGCAGCACTGTCTGGAACTAGGGCTGGGCAGATGCGGATACGGTATCCGTATTTGAGGTGATACTGATACGGATACGGATACGATACGGCCTTTCTTCGTATCAAGATGGCGCATAA
>WJFA01003276.1:0-13332 GCA_009870155.1 Pseudobourletiella spinata | reverse complement strand
GTGGATAGTTCAAGTCCTTGTAAATAGAAAATCTCAGTGATGAGCAAAATTGTTTTTGTTTTCCTTTTTTCCCTACATTGCCTTTTTTTGCGTGGAATGCTCTCATCAGAATCCTGTATGTACTTGAGTAGATCACATTGATTGATATTGAACATTGAGACGATTTGTGCACAATCAATCATAATAATCTTCATCCTCTCAGCTCCTATATATACACAATATATTGTAAATGTATATATCTATGTATAATAGTATATAGTATCCAAACTTGCACCGTTGACACGTTAACATAGGTAAAACAACTAGTTTCGGTGAGATGTACATATGACATATGAGTACTGATTAGGTCTCTCTCACTGTGCGGTAAATGTGTACATGGGAGTTGTATATTACCAGGTATATAGAGTTGCAACAGGAGGTCTATTTCTGTAGCATATATTTTAAGTGAATCTACTATGGGTGGACGTTATATTTTTATATCCTCAGTTTCTTGTATGTATAATTATGTTTGTATATATTTTATATGTCTGTGAATTTAATTCAGTACCGTGGCCACGGTTATAAAACCATTTAAATACTTGTTGTTGTTAAGGAATCTCATAACCTCCTCCTCATTCGTCTACCCTACGTATATATGTATATGTATATACATGAATAGTATATCCTAGTCATAAATAATGTAACATCAACAACAATTGACGAAGACTATATGCGTTAAAGAGTTTTTTGAGAATCGGGTTGTTTTGTTCGGATTGTTGTGAGACCTAGCGCTTATGACATGTATATGCATATGTGTGAATGCTTGGCCAGTTTCTGAATAACCGGTTCGTATACACGCGGTTTAAAAGTGTGCCCTACGCCCTCAAGTAGGGTGAATCTCTCGGCTTTCAGAGGTGTGTGCGTTTACCTTGCCATCTGAGAATCCATGTGACTCAGATTGGATAACGACTCTGGACTTCGGACCGAGTTGGAATAGGGAGTATTCGGATTAGACGGATACTGGGGCGTGCTTGCCTGACCGCTGGCATAAGAATCTCCGAACCTATATGAATTAGCCAGAATTATGAAGCTCCTGTGTTCAATTTAGAAAGTTTGTAATTATTATTGACTGGACAAAGTGTGATTTACCCGGGGATGCAAGTCCGCAGTTGTGGCCTCACGTAACCTTTACCCGTGGTAGCTGGAGTTTCTAAAAATAAAAAAAAACATGGCTCATACTTGTGAGGACATACGGTGAAGATTGTCAATTGCTTTGGGGGCTTTGCTATTTGCCAATGATAATTACCTTTTGCATCAGTGTAGTATTTTCCAAACGCCTTGGTTTTAGGGATATCAGGGTAAAGGTAGGCGAGGTGTTCAATGTCGTTGATTCGGTCGGCCATGGCACGAGTGGCCAAGTCTTTGCTTGTAAATGGCGCGAGACTAAGTACTTGTTGATCTGAACGGATGGACAAAGGAGCAGGATGTCAAAAAGTAACCGGGGGATAATATCATAGTCAGTTGACGGTTGATATACCTAAGTTACCTGAGTGCACCCAGGCGATGGTAACACCGCCAAGTTCAGAATCACTGTATCGAAGGAGGAAAGTCCCAGGCTGGCATTGCCCCAACATTTCTTCCGCTTGCGTCCGACTCACAAATCCTATGATAGACCTGCAAAGAACATGAAGCAGATGGTAATAACTTAAATTGGCGCTGAGAAACGAGAGTTAATCTGTTGTTACGGAGTCCGCAAACATACCCATCAAACCAAGGTCCGCGCAGATGCTCCCTCGTTAATTTCATGATGGCGTAGAACCATTCCCAAAATGTAAAGCTTCGATCTGGCAAAGGTTCCTTGCAGAACTGGGACCAGGTGAGGAATTCCGGAGGGTTGGACGTGCGGAAGGCCTTTTCAGCGAGAAATCGGAGATTGTCGTCGGTGAGGGCGCGTCCGTTGGCGGACTTGAATTTGACATTGAGTGCAGGAGCCAAGCGATACCAGGATACGCGCTCAGGGACGTAGAATGGCATCCTTCCCGGTTCACCGAAAGCGTTGTCCCATGTCACCGTGGCCCAAGCATGCGGCTCCTGATTCCCGTGAACGATGACTACCACCGGAAGTGACAGGGTCCATATCTAAATGGGAGGGAAAAGGAGATGATATTGCGGTGGTTAATTCCTTAGTTTACAGCGGACGCATTTCAACATGGCATGGCATCATCATCATCAGCATCATCATTGGAACCATAGAGAAGATCGCCGCTTTCACGCATGAGAGAAAGCTCCATCCCGTCGCGCCATACTCACTTTGAAAATAAGCTCCTTCTCTCCCACGGTGAATTGGCATTGAAAATGAAGACAAAACTTTTCGTCCATGACTGACTCGGTCCCTTTCTTCTCCGCTCGCTTGATTCGTTTCAATTGCATGTTCCTATTGATAAAGCCGAAAGGACTCATGATAATATATTTGAACACTTTGACACGGGCGATAATGGTTGTCAAGCGGCAATACGAGTATGTAGAGGAAAATTATCAGTCATCCACCACTGGGTTGGACATGTTAATATTATTATGCAGTCACCTGAAGTGAACGGAGAGGTGACGCGTGCCCTGGTGATACTCCATGGTTCCGGTATTGTTGAGAATCTCCCCGCTCGTCTCACACGGCTTGTCCGACTTGTCATTCTTTAGCAGTGCATTGGCTTGAGCCTCCGAGATGATGGCTACTTTAACTTGCGGCGGCGTCATGTGAACATTGAGTCTCCCGCCCACCAGCAGCCTCACCGTCGCCGTGAATCTCGTATTCGTTTTCATCACTTGCGGTGGTTGCTTCTCCACGATGAAGGTAGACGTGACGAGGCTGGAGAGGAGCTGTGTCACCTGCAGAGGGGTGAAGGAATCATTTGGTTAGGTGTTGTGTAACATGACCTCATAAAAGCAAGCGTTGCAATAGATAATGGAGCTATCTGTACACAGAAGTCCATTTATCACCTATTGTGAATGCATGCAAACAAAAAAAAAACAATTCTGAGAAATTCCACTGTATATTTGCCATCAGTCAACGACTGGCCTATTACTGCAGTCAATTGGGATGATGGATACAAAATACTACATAACATCATATTCTTCTGCCCCTACTTTTTCCTGGAGACTCGCCAGTCGATCTGCCGTGGGCTGGGGTTGAGTTAGTACAGGTATGTTCGTCTTGAGTCGTTCCGCCTCCTTGAGTTGTTGTCTGTTGTGCCATATTAATTCCGCCAGATCCTCGCACCAGGACTGGAGTGTCTCCAGATGATTTGTATTCAAAAATGCTCCGTTCCCAGCCAGCTGCTGCTCCCGTTTCCAACGGGTCAACTCATCGTCGAGTACTTTGACTTGGAGGATAGATAACTCTTGGACAGTGGACGCTATCTTCTCCTCCAACTCATTCTTGAGTTGCATGAGACCTGTTAGCTGCATAAACGAGAATTCCCAACATCATTTAAGTATGATTAGTTTCCTATTAACGACTCATTTGAGGACATGACATTAGACGTCATTTACCCTCTGCTTGAGTTCAAATTCCAGCCGTTCCTTCTGACCGTTGAGGTTCTTCTCCTCCTGCTGAGTCTGCACCGTGGTCGGCTGAGCCCGCATCCGATAAACTTGAATTATACCTAAAATTCAAGATGATCAGACTCTAATGACTCATCTGGACTTTCCCCTTTCTCGCACAGAGAATAAAATTTACGAGCAGGAATTTCACCTTCCAGTTTCTGCCTATCGTGGCACCGTATTGCAAATGCCTCCTGCTCCTGCTCCATCCGCCGCAGGATTTCGCCGGTCTCCATGGACTTTTGTTTGATCTGCTGGATTTTCTCCATGATTTCCGCACTCACGTCCGTAGTTGCTTCCAAGCCCATCCCGCCCACGTTCCCCACTGCCATTTGTTCCACTAGACATGTCTCCACGTTGAGGCAGTGCCGGAGGAATCTGAAGAGCGTTGTGGGGTCCGTTGTGTACCTACATATGCGCATTTCACAATAAATTCCCTGTTATTTTAGCAACTTCTTCCTAAATTATGCACGCTCCGCTGACCGCTTTGATACTCTCCAACACTGTACAATTTTCTCACGAATGGCTTTGCTCCTTATTTCAAAATACGCTCTCGCCTATTATTTGAAGGTCTTGGGCAACTATTGACGTTCAATCTCTAGCTAGTTCAAACTCACAGCAACCCACGCGATTCTATAAACTGATTCCAAATACATCGAATCGATTTAAATTTAAATCTTCAAATTGAAAGAAAATACATGCTGTACGTTACATGTAATTGAAATTAAACCATTGATAACAAACTTGGAGGATAACAAACCGTGCAATTACTTTCTGTCACTGCATTGAAACGGACAACTAGAAGAACATGTGTTGAGCTTGTACGTACCTTTGCCGAAATGACTGTGCCGCACCGATGAGTTTCACTCTGCTCAAGTAGGGATCCTCCACCATCCCTTGTGCCTAGAACAACAAAACAGGAAAATTGCCTTCACTCATCACTTTGAAAGGATAAATCATTTCCTTCAAATGTAGCAATCAACTAATTGTCTTACCTTCGCTTCTAAAACATTGATTAACTCATGGACTATATTTGCAATGTACTGCTCGTGGGCGGGATTATCAGGATCAATATCACCCACGGTCCTGAAATCAATTTTTAAAAAAATTCAAACTCGTTTCCAAAACATCCTCTCCACCAATCCGGCAACGGCAACTAAATCATGCCACCCGCTCTCACTTTTGCATTATCATAGTAACAGTCGTCGCTCACACTAATCATTCATCCCCTCTCATTACCACGCAATTTCTGACTCATTATGAATCATGTATTTTCTCACCAGCTGTGCCTTCAAGTTGAAATCTCTATTTTTCCAACTCTTACCACTGTCATAATTGCATTCTCTTGTCATAGTCTCGTAACAGCAAAAAGAAAATACGAAATACAAAAAACTCACCCTATTATCCTCTCCTCGATCCATCCCGCCAAACTGTAGCGCACTTCGATGGGGAAGTGATCACCGTACAGACAGTGGACCTTCTGAATGGAGGCTCCACTCAATTGCTGAACCTTGTTCCACAGAGCCATAGTTTCTCCCTTTGAATATAACACCAACTGTTGCTGATTGTCCAAAAATATCTGATTATATAGAACCACTTGTCAGCACAGTAGTAGCCAGGATTTAAAAATCAAAATTTGTCTCTATTCCAACAACCCAGCAAGAATATATATATAGCACCTTCTTCGTATAATCACTCAACTCGCCACACAGCTCAGGTCCGCGCCTTTTGTTGTCGTCAAAATAACTCACGGGAGGATCACAATCATAGTATATCCTTTCACATTAGCAATTAGGACTGTGGGGAAATCCGGGAAATGTCCGCGCTCATCACAGTACCATAATATTTCCGTCCCGATGAGGATGATGACATTCACTTGTAGTACACTCCGAAGAGAGAAGATCAGTTTGCGCAGCACATGTTCAGCCTGGTCCTATATGTCATCATCACCTTGCCCTATCAATATAAGTGAATTAATATCTTAATGGATGGGTTTCCCATGCACCACAGACGAGTCCCGCGGCCACATTCACAAATAGTCTCTCTCTCTCTGTTACTCCGCAAAAATACTCTCTGCACCTCTACTAACAGTACAGATTAAATATGTACAAATAAGTATACGATTTAATATTGGATGGAAAACTGATTCTCGTCTGTCCACGCTCACGCTCGTATACACACACACACACACACAGACACATGCACACGTTAGCACTGTACATACACCACCACTAGTATACGAAACACCAGAATCTCTTGTGAGCACGGCGGACCTTCGCAAATGATGATGTTTCAAGGTGAGTGCAAAGATCGTGTGTGAGCTGAGGTCCTCTCCTGTTCCCAGTACTAATAGTAGAATGCCATACACATTGACGGGGCGCGAGCAGAAGGAGTAGGAGAGAGCGAGATGCTCAAAGGGGTACAACTCTTTCCGCGCACTTCTGCTGGAGCAGAGAACTTGTAGCTTATAGAGAGTACGCGCTCGTCTATCCCCGGCTCTAATACTCCTGCTCTCCCGGAGGCTGCAATACGTCAAGTTTGTACCTTTGCAAAGCGTAACTAATGGCTATGATAGTGTTTGGTAATTGCATAGCAGC
The DNA here is from genome assembly GCA_009870155.1 of Pseudobourletiella spinata. Lineage (NCBI taxonomy): Eukaryota > Metazoa > Arthropoda > Collembola > Symphypleona > Bourletiellidae > Pseudobourletiella > Pseudobourletiella spinata. The sequence continues at coordinate 7,159 of WJFA01003276.1, read as the reverse complement.
TCCCAGGCTTCCTATCCTAGTCCCATTCTAATAACAGCAACGGCAGCAGCAGCAGTACCAGCAGCAAGGGCAGAAACAAGAGTAATCATAATCATAATCATAGTGACTCACAGACATCACGGGGGTCCACACATTGAACATACGACGCTCACATATAATAGCGCTTGGCCGTTCAACGGGACGGAGTATATACACATTCACATAGCCCATGTTCCCTATTACCCCCCTTGCTATTAGTTACACGTACTGCGGCTGCTACTGGAGACGATGGAGAATAGTACAAGCTGTAGTAGTAGTAGTACTACTACCACCACTATTATACACTCCTGCAGGGCCCAAGTAGCGCTAACAAGCATAATATTAGGTAAATAGGGATACTTGTTGGAAAACATACACAATGGTTATAATCTCTGTGTAGTGTATATACTATACGGCTTGCTCAAGTCAGAGCGTGTGGATAGTAGATAGAGCATAGAGTTTCTACTACAGTTTTCCCTCTCACCCCGCGTCCGTCTCCCTCCCAGTCCCAGCCCAGCTCCTCCTCGTGCGTACAGAGAACGGGAGGGAGAGCTACTAAAGAGGGAGTATACGTAGGCATTCTATGGCATCAATTCCGAGAATTTTGCCATCGAGATGGGATGGAACCAGTGCGATTCCTAGAAAAGAGGCCAACACCATCATGTTCCCTGCCTTTTTCTTCAGTTCAAACAGAGTCCTGTCTCTCTCTCTCTCTCTCGCCGGCGTCGCCGTCTCCACACAATACTAAACTTACTCTCTCGCTGTCTCACAGTCAGTCAGTGAGAGTACGTGCATGAAACATATATACTTGTATGTATATATGCGGGGGAAGCAGGAGGAATTTGAACATATTCGTAGCATGTATGTATGCCCTGGCCATCTTAAAGTGTGTAAAATTGTCCATACAAACTTGAAGGGTTTGACTCTGACTGACGGTTTTCCTAAATAATAATACAAACATACACACACACACACACACACACACACACACACACACACACGAATACGCACTCAAGTACCAATGAATTGTTTAAAAGCCTCTCTCGTCAGTTATACGTGCGGACGAGCTATATAGTTTTGAGTTTGATGTATGGAGAAGGGTTGCGGAGAGAGAGGGAAAAAAACGGAGGAGGTAACAGTTTTTCTTCCGCTCCGCCATTCAGTCATCCTTTTTTTCCCCACCTCCTTCCAGTTTGGAGAAGATCCCTATGGGGATGTGCGGTTGAAAAAACGTGTGATGCTGATGCTCCCCTTCACAATGATACGAAAATGGTGAGAAAAGTAACGTCACAGTAAATTAGAGCATTGTTTATGGGAAGTTCCTTTTACCCATCCTGTATGCTGCCTGTCCGTGGCGGATCATGATCTCTGAAAATATTGTGTGCGCATCGGGTAAGTGGGAGCAGGCAGGAGAAGAAAAAATTTTGTTTTTGCTATTTGCACAACACTCCTTTCCGGCTCCACGACCCTGGAACATGGGATACACACACCTTAAAATCTTTCGATCAAGGTGGTGTAAACTAGATTTTTTTTCCCCTCTCCGCTTTTTTCCGCGGAGATTCAAAATGATTGTAAAAGTGCAGAGTAGCCAGGACCTCCTCGTCACTTCCATGTTTTAACATGTATGGATAATTTGAGACGGACACACGTTGTTGTTGGAGGCTTTTATTCCTTGATTTTCCTCGCACTATCAAAGATTTGAGTGGGTTGAGCTAACTCACGTAATACAGGACTGCATAATATGTTTGTGGTGAGTCGCCGTAACATTTCCGTCTGGAGCGATACAATACAATGCTTATGGTGAAGACGACACATATGTTGCAATGGAATTGCTTTAGAAAAAACCAAGATTTCTTCAACTATATACTATAGTACGTACTACTGACTGCGTACAGGCGGTGAGCCCCAGCGGCAGCCGTGATGAGCATAATCGTCGTCGTTATTGTCAAGCATGAATTTCATGATCCATTCTACATTGTCTAACCCATGACAATTCTTGGAATGATGAAATTTGATCTGATTTTTCGATACATACATCAAATGGAGTAGCTGAACAAGGAGGAAGAAGAGAGGGTTGATGGAGAGAGAGAGAGAGGAGAAAATTCGTTTTCTTTCCCTCCACGCTTTTATGGGCAGAAGAATCGTCGCCCTCTTTTTGTATACAAACTTCAAAGAGGGATAGAGAGAGAGAGAGAGACAGACTCCTGGGATGAGTCGTGGCTGGGAAATGGTAACATTTGCACTGTCATCATCCGCCGGGTCTCCGTCCTCAAACATGGATTAACCTATTACGAGCACTAGTGCGTGGAGCTGGATGAGGTAGTGCATAACAAGTTCCCACTCTCAAAGTGCCTGTAAAATGCCGAGTAATTCATTGTGGTAATCATAATCATCTCCCCCACCATCCAAGTCTTCTTCCTCTTCTTCTTCTTCTTCTTCTACTTGTTCTTTCCGTAAATTGATTCACAAGTAAATGACCGTATGTGCAGTATAATGAGCCGCTCGTGACTTCAAGGGGGAAGCCCTCACTCCTGTCATTCCAGCTGTATGGATTCACACGGGGGCTATGGAACAGCTCACAGCGTATAGGAGAAGTGGAAACCTGAACGGGAAACTCACTGGAAATGACAAAGGAGATGGATAGATTGCCTGGAAAGTTGGTGCCACCCAATTCCAGGGTGTATGAGGAACAACATTATTGTTGTAGTAATGCTCAAATGATATGCTCCAATCAGAAGCTAAAAGACTAATGTTTTCCATCAGAGCTCCGGTATATCAAGTTTGCCAAGGTGTCACGTCGCATACACGTGTAACGAGAGCCGCCCAACAGAACCTTTAAAAGTACATTGCTGCTGGGACAGGGACAGACACACAAGAAAAACATTAGCGCTTATTGGGTAGCTCTGAGAGTGAGGAGCAAGTTGAGGTGCAGCGAAGGGGATAAATCAATGAAAAAAGTCAACCCTTCATTTAAAGTCACTTTAAATTCCTTTGAAGTTACGCAGCAGTGGAGAGTCTTCCCGAGAATTGAACTACTACGTGTCTGACGTCACAAGTTGCAGAAGTACGGATCTAACCCTACTCTTGAGCGGCAGGCCACTACGCAAATGAGCGCCCAACATAGCTCACGTCTCTCATTCAGAATCATATGAAGACTGCATAGATTTAATGTATAGATTTGTATGGAGCTTGATAGTGTATAACCAAGCTTGGAACTGACCACGCTCACATTTTTCCCCACTTGTTATGGAGCTCAGGTATAAAAATACGTGCCACCACATTTGACGTCACAATCAACGGCAGGACCCTTTGGGTGAATTCTGCGTTGCATCTTTAATGTGAGATATTTTCTAGGAATTTTTCCCAGTGCTAAATTCTACACAGTATTACTACATCGACATGTTGCATTAGCATACATTTCTGTGTATAGTGCAATGTTTATCCATAATTTCCGTGGTCGGAATTTTCGTCAATTTCCACGGCACCAAAACCTGGAGAGCCATTCCCGCATTCTCCTCGTTAGAAGGAATAGGGCGTCACGCGCTGTGACCTGTTCAGTTCAACATAATATCTAATTCAAGCTCGGCAACCCGCAGCCCCTGATAGCTACGCATAAAGTGTGTGAAACCTGCTGGTGGAGGATGATTTAGGAACTGATTTTCCTCATCCAAACCGGCAAAGATAAAAAAGAATATTTGACAAGAGCAAGGGTTAGGAGCTTACACGGGAGGCTGGAGGGGCTACACCAGTATGGAAATTCCGAGGAATAATTTGCAACCACGATGATTAGATAATCGGTTTGAGTTTTACACCAACTTGCACCGCATTAAACACATTATGTGGCGAACGTCAAATTTTTAGTAAGAAACTTAATGGCCTCTGAAGTGCTGAGGATATTTTCGTCGAAATCACCCAAAGTGCGGGCAGTCCCCACAAAACCATTACTTTTGCAAATGTCTGTGCCGTTGAGATATTCTTGACCAGAGTCTTTCGAATGTATTTTTCCTGAAAATTTTCATGGTGTGATAACAATATATGTGAGTGAGATAGAAGTAGTAATAGAAAGTGATATACGTGGGAGCAATAACATACGAGTGGGACTTGTTATATATCATCCACTCGGGTTGTTCTCTGTATGATATTTATCATTGGAACTAAAGAGTACACACAGCCAACGCACAGTTTAATAAACTCTCCTAACTTTTATCTCCGACTGACTAAAATATAAGCTCCTTTTCAGCCGGAGTAATAAAATGGGTGCAGAGTGATGAATTCTCCTATTGATATTTAGATAAGAGACTTCCAAGAATCTATTGATTTCGTTTTCGGGGAAGAGGGTACAGGTAGCAGAGCCGTGGTGTCCTATAATAGGCGGGATTCACAATATCAAGGGTCTCCATAGACGATGATGATGAAATGATGATGCTCTAATCAGAATCACTGCTTTCGGAGGAACCCGCAGCTACATCCCATGCCACCGAACTGACGTCCACGTTGTTACCCCTGCGGTCACGCTCTTTCACTTTGCTTACATTACTTTGGGAAAAATATTAATTTGCGCCCGTGTACACTTAATACAGCCTTTTCACCACATCCATAACAGAGGTTGCTCTGGAATATTATGAAACTCGACTATTATTAAGTTCAGAAATAGATCTTGTTTTACCCTTTAACCGCCCCTATGAATTCTTCGATAACAATTCCCTGAGTATTACCATATACAGATCTACCGAGAGGTGTGACACAATAGCCTTCCATTCCAGATAACCGCTGCTGGTGAAGTACACGTGAGCTGCCGCCGGGACGAATTGGAGGGCATTTGAAATTCAACTAGTTCTACAGAATCCAATCTGACTCGGGAAAAGCACGTGCGGAAATGGAGAATAACTTTGTAAAAGGGTGAAATAGTGATGAAGGAAATGATTTTATAAGGACTGAGGCAACCGTTGCGCTGCAGAGATCAAAGTCTTGTTTCGGATATGAATGTTTGGGGAAACACAACCAGGTTTCCGTCTGAAATATCATCTCATTTGCTCCCACGAGAAACTTTTGTACATCATCGTAAGGTTTTCATAATAATTTCGAGCCGAGAGTCAGAGATGAGAAGGATGAGAGTCAGCTTGGCTCCGCTATTCCCTGGAAACTTTAAAGAGGGAAATGCCAGGGTGTAAACAGGAAATTGGTACAAACATGGTGCAGAACCTTCTTTGTAGGTTCTATTACCGGACTCCAAAATGTATACCCTCGTATCTACAAGGAATATACATTATTATGTGTATTTATTCTGTATCAAAAATCCTCTTTCAACGGCCTGACAACAATCTGGAACCGTTACACACACACATTTTGATGTGAAACTATTTAAACAGAGCCGCACTCTATGCTAAACGTGTGAGTTGTGGCGGGTAAAGATGTAAATAAACGAGTGTGTGCGAGGAGGAAATATTTTGAGAGTATATCGCCTCGACTCCCCACTTTGAGTCGCCTTCGTGGAAAGACTGAATATTTAGCAGGTTCCATAACTCTGTCGTCATGTCGTCAGTTTGCACAACCTTGCACCATATATCCTCCGTTTTCCTCTGGGTTTGTGCTCTCACTGTGAGAGAGATAGACAGATAAAATCCGGTGTGCTCATAACTTCAGAAGATTTCATCAGAAGATCTCTGTGGTCAGATTATAGCAAGCACCTTGTGTAATGCATGTGATAAGAGGAACGCTCCCAAAGCCGATTTTACGGGGGGGGGGGCTAATTTCAACAAACAATGTGATCCGTCTTTCAAACCAACTGGAAGGAAATAAGTTTATAGGCATCATCATTGTGTCCCAAAATTTATTTAGGGTGACAGTTCAGTTTTTATTAAGTTTTAAATCACATGACTCCCTGTGATGAGAATTAATTTGACACTAAAATATTCCCTTTTGGACAATTTACGTGGGACACATTTCAGGGGAAATGCGTATTTAAAGACCTGGTTTGATATGGCGTAGTAGTTTATACATATGGTAGTCGGAATTTCAGGTTTGACTGAGAGTGGCTAGGAGCCATTGGCAACGGTAGAAACATTCTGAACAGAGATGGTCCTGGACATTTCCGTGAAAACATGTATTCAAGGATCCAGGACGCAGCGACGAGAAATTCCCAACTCAAATCGGATAAAATACAAGTGAGGGAAAAGCTTGTAGTCGTTTTGAGGAGCACGTACGTTGACTAACGGCAGAGCGTTTCTAGGCCGGGCTCGATTCGATCCTGTTACTCTGCTCCGGAAACAAGCTCTTTCTCATTCTGTTGTACACCAGGGGCAGGTACTATGGGGGCTGCTGAACATGGAGGAGAAACCCTGGAAGAGATGCATACGAGTACGTGTACACACACTTTGATGAATATCGACCCTGAATTCCGAGAATTTCAGCATGGCAACCAGCTACACACGCGTCTCTGTACGCCACTCTCCCGTGTCTCGCCTATCCCTTCACAGGCTTTCGACGGGGAGCTACTCAGCTGCCCTGCACAGCAGTAGTGTAGAAGGATGCGGGTCATCATGGGGAGGAAGGAGGATATCACCCTCATCATTTGAGCAAACCAGGACTAGAGATGACTTTCCCGGTCCTCAGTGTTTGCAGTGTATATCGACGCACGTAAGAGATCCGGAACATATATGTATGCACGGCCGACTGGCTTCTGCTTCGAGTTTTTCACTTCAACTCTCAAGCACCCGCCGCGTCTCACCGTTTCCCCCCACTGCTGCAGGAGAATGGCTCATCTATCGCTCATTCCACCTACCTGTAGAGCTTGGGTTTCAGTATGGAGCTCATACTTTTGCCCTTCCCACTTTTATTTTTAGCCTACGAAAACGGTCTTATTTAAACCAACTTTTACGTAACCATAATGACTTTTTCGAAACCAAATCGGAATATGATGAACCAGACTTGCATCACCACCAACCGAGGGTAGAGGATTTATATTTTCTGAATGATTTTCCACCGGTTGACGACAGTGAGTAATGGTGGAAGATCGCTGGAGCAGAAAACAATTAGCGACAGGCCTAAGCAGAGGAGTGATGACGACTTAATGATACTTCTAAAGAATCCGAGAGTTTCGCGACTAATAGGAGGTGAGCGGATCGCCTGATTTATTGCTTTG
>WJFA01003275.1:0-13335 GCA_009870155.1 Pseudobourletiella spinata | reverse complement strand
GATTACCATTATAAATGGTACAATATTGAGATTGCAGTACACATATATAAATTGCATTTTTTTAGAGCAATAATAATAACAGTAATAATGGGGCGGCTGCGCAGTTCAGGCCTAATCTCGCCTCTTTTGCTTCCTGCTGTAAAATCAAACTTGCGAAACGCTATTCCAAAGTTCCCGCATTTTTTCCCTCGAAAATCAAACTTGCTAAATGCCATTCCCAAAGTTCCCGCATTTTTCCCCGCTGAAAATCAAACTTGCTGAAGGTTATTCCAGAAATTCCCGCGTATATTTTCCCTTATTTTCTGGGCAATTTTAAAGGCTTATGTGTGCGTGTGTGCGCGTGCGTATATAGAAGGGGCGCGGAGGTCATGTGTGGAATTATATTGCTGGCCATTTAATCCCTAGCTTTTCCTCGAAAACTTTAGATAGACGCTGCCAGAGTTTGTGAGCTGATTCTTCCTTGCTATATACATAATAATAGTCGCTCATAGCCTCTCAGCGGCTTGGTTTGGATTGGGAAAAGGAGGGATTATTGGCCGGTTAATTGTCATAAAAATAGTCTTGTATAGACTCCACATAGTCTCGGCCCCGCCTTGTGCATTCATCTTTGGCCTCTGTGTAGGCTGAAGGGTGGGTTGTAATTTCCATTTAATTCCACTCATTATTATGCATACACGCACAGCCACCAGATAAACACACACACGCACAGGAACACGCTGCTCGGCCGTCAAAACAAGTTTTTGTTTTTTTTCCACTCCCTCACCGGCTTTTACTACTAGATGCGCCGGGATTTCCGCGGCGCTCTGTGCAAACTAGTTTCCAATTTGATCATTTGTAATTTTCATCCTCATCCTGTGTTTCCCCCCGAGGCCTCCTGCCATATGTGTGTCGAGTCGTAGTAGAGATGAGCTAATTGATTTCTATTTACATAATAGGAGAACTCTGGGTCGTCAATTATGGGCGGCATGTGTGTGTGTGTGTGTAGGAATAATGGCAGGGCTGGTAGCTACTGTAGCCTCATGCATGTGTGCGGCGGCTTGTGTGCGCATGTGTAATTCCAGTGCTTACAAAAGGAGATTTGCTACTATTATAACAATTATTAATAAATATATATTACATAAGGTGAATATAAAGGGCAATAATGAGTAAACTGTGTGAAATATATACGAGGGTTGTAGTAGATTTCCCCACATATGTGCATAAATGTCTACAGACTATGACAGCAGCAGCGTAGGGCTGCGAGCCATAGAAAGTGGGAGCGCAGCTGCGCGCGGAGAAGCCGACGCTTGTAGTTACAATTGGTTACTACACACAAAAAATATATACATGTAGCAATAACGATAATAGTAATGATATGACTATTACAAATCATGAATCGCAAGATGCAACTTGAAAGTTCCTCAATATTGTGCTCCAAACACATATAAAGAATTGTAGATGTAAGTAAGTATTATGAATTAATATGATGATGATGATTATTATTATTATTATGACATTGTTAATGATTATTATGATTATTATTATTATTATTATTATTATTGTTAGAAAATATATTGTTTTAAATATTTATATATACATATGTATATAGTGGATACGAATCTGTGCCATTATTATTACATAAACATTCCAATTCTGAAGTTAAACGATGATGATGACGACGACGATGTGTGATGAGGCACAAGTGCTCACTGCTCCTTTATACCTTCTCATATTTCCCGCCATTTTCAAACTCTCGTTGACACGATTACTACAGGATTACGATTATTATCGTTACTACTATTACTTTATAATAATTATTATTATTATAATTTATGATTGAATGATGCCACTCCTTTTTTTTTTACATTTTTTGACTCTTTCCGAGCTGTGAATTTATTGTGGGATTTTACGACTGACTGTGGATCGACGCCATTTTGGCCGCCATCTTGAGTCTCATAAGGCTATACACATAAACTATAGCCAACTCTCCATATATATATATATATATATAATACAATCCTCAAAAGTGGATCCAGTCAAAATATCAGAGTAGGATAAGTTGTTTACAACTCCTTTTTGTGTTCTTTATTATTATTATTATTATTATTAGTTTTTGTTTTTCCTACCGCTCCTGGCCCTATACTCATGCGCAGGGGAAGGATATTGTACAGGAAGGGATTATAGTGATATTCACACTGGAAATAAATGACCGGGCCAGTTTTTTTTGTTTGTTTGTTGAACCCTCCCCAGTATTACTATACGAATAATGATAATAGTAAAGGATGGACGGTCCACGTCCAGCTTCTCATAATTATGATTTTGATTATGATTACGACACGTTACATAGTATTATCAGTGAAACCTCCAAGTTGGCATCCCGCCAGCAGCAGTTATATTGTGATGACTTGAATACAAAAGAAATCTTCTCAAAAAATGTAGCAATAAGTAAGGTTTGTCAGTGCTTAAGTAATTATAAGAGATTTTTTGGAGGAGCACAACGGGCGGAGGTACAAAAAAAAATCACGCGCATCAGTTCTGTTCATATAGGACCTTATATAGGCTTTGGTTGTTATGATTTTCTATTGCTACATAATGATTGTATTGTTATTGTAGTTATTATTATTTTGGTTATTACTGTTGATATTGGCAGCCGTATTTTCCCAGAGCTGATTTGAGTTTTATTCCTCTGTGAAAATAGTTGCCTGTGAGTAACCCTTGTTGTCATCCTGTGTCGTATTGTATGTCATCGTGAAGACAAAGAGATGATATATACATATATATATATATATAAATATATATATATATATACATATATGTAGGCGGATCCTGTGTTTATAACTATACATATATATCTTGGGCGAATCCATTGTCATACTATTTTTTGGCGGTAAGGTGGAAAAAAATAAAGTGAGAATCATGAGTACAGAAGAAGCAGACTTTTAACGGGGTTTTAACTAATTTCTTTGGGTCCAATCTTTCACCGTGGAAATGATCCTCAAAATTTGTGTGTGTGTGTGTGTTTGTGTATGTGTGCTTTTCTGAGCGCCCGTGTGTTTTCAGTGTGTTCAAATGTGTGTGCACGTTTCTGTGTATTTAAATACGTGAGTTCGTGTTTAAATATGTGTGTGTGTGTGTGTGTGTGTGCGAATGACAGGGGAACTGGCGGTGGCAGTGGCAGGCACTGTGGCATCGGCGGGCGTGAGCTGAGGCATGCCTGCTCTGCTCCGAGATTTGAATGAAATTCAAAAAAAAATCAATTGGTATTTGCTCATTCTACTGCATGTTTGAGGGACAAGTCTGTCGGATGGGGAATCCAATAATATTTCATGTACGCATAACACACTCACTCAACCAGGCAGGCACCCACATACGGAGCTCTTTGCTTTTCCCTTCTAACGAGCCGCGAACATGGCCGTGAGGAGGAGGAGGAGGATGGAGTGAAAAGAGGAGAGTTTTGGATGACGACGACGACGACGGCTGACAGAGTCGAACTCATGCAGAGTTAAGAAGCGACTGTCTGTCGGGGCGTGTATTTATACCTATATATACATAAACGGGAGGCTTGTAGACACAGGGGAACACTTCATGAGCCGCTGAGGAAAATAGTGACTGGATTTGGAAACAAATAACAACCATTGACTTGCGACAATGATTGGCATTTCGAATTCCATGGCAAATGTAATGTAAAGTTGTCCGCGGCGACATGTTCCAGCTCCGTATATTATTACTGTGGCAAGGATACGATAGTCTATATATATACATATAAATACACAAACGCGCCGCGGCACAGGGACAAGCAGGAGAGAGCACCCTGGAAATTCTGGAGAATTTCAAGTGGAAAAATCCACTTTTTAGGAGATTACGGTACAGATATATATAATATATATATATATATACTAGGTATGTACAACAGTGTATGGTAAAGTCCTACACACAACCCTTCAAATATCTTATCTCATCAAGTCTTCCCCATTCGTGTGCCTCACTCTGACGAGGATATAAGGTGGAATTTGAAACATTTTTTCTTTGAAATTACAGTTGTAATGGGGGGATGATTTTGAGCACATGCTAAAACTGATAGGAGATATCCAGACAGCGACGCATGGAAAACAATAATAATGTGCTTGAAAATTACATTCATTATTTTACACAACATTTTAAAATTACATCCAGCTGGTAGTAGTGATGGTGGCAGTTTGGAGCAAGTAGGTACAGGTAATCCTCCGGCCAGGAGGAACAAGGCTATGATGGCTATTATTCAATTCGGCAAGAGACGTGGACAACGCGAGCGGGGGCAAATGAGGGAATAAGGAGTGTGTGTGTGTGTGTGTGTGTGTGTGTGTGCGTGTTGTGGGTCTGCGTTGGTCCGGATGGTGCTCCGTGTGCCGTACATATGTTCCTCCCTCCTTGGTTTACAGCCATGTTCTGCACGCCATCGGGAGAAAAACAACTGTGAATTTAGTGTCTGTTATGTGTGTGCCTGTCTCTCAATTGAGCCTCGGGACATTTTCTGTTTTCATCCTTGGGAGGAAAAAAACAACTTTTAGCCTTTAGGATGTCTATACTGTAAACTTTTATGTGCGTGCGTGTGTGTGTGTGTGTGTGCGTGCTTATGTATGAGTGAATTAACAGTCCCAGTAGACACATGGACACTTCAGCACACACACACACACTCAGGCCCTTACACACACAAGCACATATACACAGTCTGTTTACTGGGATGAGACATAAGTTCACACTTGCTTATGTATACACATGCATATCCCCACTGCACTGAAGAATTTCCATAGGCTCTAATTATTAAGGTTAACCATCTCCGTCTCCATGTGTGCACGGTGCCTGTGTATGTGTGTTTGTGTGTGTGTGTGTGTGTGTGTGTGTGTGTGTGTGTGTGTGTGTGTGTGTGAACAATTGTGAGTTTGTGAGCGACCGGCGTGCTAAAAGCCAGCATCACAGAGCTTGGACTCAACGGGGATTGTCTTGTTGTTCCGAGAGCGGCGCTCCCCCCAACGAAAAATCGTAAAATCCTCAAGCTCATCCACTCCAAATATGTTGATCCCTTGGTACGGTTGGTGTGACTTGAGCGGGATGTTCATGGTGACACTTGAGATGACTTGCACAATCTGGACACCTACCTTGTCTGGGACAGGCTTTAGTGTTGGAAATCTGCAAATTTCACTTGATTACGGCGTAAAATTCCAATTTTTATACACTATATATAAGCTCTGTCAAGGTTACCTTTTAATTTCCTTGTAGAATCTACGTACACAGCACACCCAACTTCTTTTGCAAAGTCATCAAGCTCAAGCGGCGGCAGAGCCATCGGGAATGTCTGAGAACTTCCTGGCTCAAGGTAATATACACATGCGATATTAAGTAAAATTATTGAGCTGTAACTTGTCTCATAATGTGTGGCTCATAAAAGGAAGGCTCGTACCCACCGGGTTGACAGGACGACGACGACGACGTGGGAGCATTAATTTTCGCCAAAATCCCTCAGCTTCTCACACAAGGGTTGGCCAGCCAGGACAGGAGACAAAGACGTCTTCGTCCCACATTAAAATTCCTCACATTTCCAGGCTCATAACAACTCAACAACTATGGGGAGCGGAGCGAGTCTCCGGACGAGAATGATCATGTGTCTGTCGATGAAAAAAGTTTTGCGGGACGAGTGCTAAATTCACTGCCGAGTTAGGAACTACCTGTAATTCAATGATCAAACTGCAAGACTCAGAATGTTATATCCCGATCATTGCACAATGCCTATGCCCTTTTTACCTTAACCCCCCAAGTTTCCCCGACCTTTTTTTTCACACGGTGTCAGGTTAGTGGGATACCAACAGTGACATAAGGGCCACGCGGTACTACGGCAAGGGACAGGCTCCATCGGGCTGGCTGAAATATCAAAAAATCTATTGCAATAGACAGGTTCCACAGGGATCACGCATATTACCCATCAACTCCTTTGCATGAATGAGCGTGATGCATACCGCTCACTCACAGTGAGTCAGAGACAGTCTGGGAAAATATTCCCAGACTGCCACCGCACCTTCCAGGAGCATCTGGTCACTTGGTCAAAACAGTCCAACTTGAGTAGGCATATGTACAGCTGGAGTTCCCCTTGTAGAGACGGACAATAAGGAAGTTGGCGCAGTTGTGGCACAGTAGTAGCTGAAGACATGTTCAAGCTCATGACCGAGTGGGAGTTGCCCGCCTTTCGCCCTGCCTAAATACATAATGTGGGGAAGCATACCAAGTAATGGGTTAGCTCAGGTAAGGGTTTAATGCTCATTGTCAAAGTACAATTGAATACGGAGAGTCCACCATAATTTCAGACTCCCTCAGTCAGTCAGGCAGGGTCTTCTTTCTCTCTCTCTCTCTCTCTGTTCCGGAGGCAAATCAGCAGAGCTGTGAGGGGAGCATACTGAATAGATGAAGACGAGAGGCGGACGAGAGCTTGAGGTAGGTGCGTGCTCGGATTCATAAAAGATGAGAGAGAGAGAGAGAGAGGAAGAAGAGCGGAGAGGATGAGTAAGCGGAGAGCAGGGAGTATGTATTACGAGTTGTTGGCTCTCATTTATTCCAGCTTCTTCTTCCGTCCGCTTATATGTACTCCACGACCATTATAATTTCCAGTCATAGCCGCTTCCCTCGCATAATGGTAGTCGAAGCTCCTCTTCTTATGACAAACGACTGGAAAATAAATTCAAAAAACATAGTAATTCATCAAATGCGGTTTCAATGCAAAGTGCCACGTTATTTTCCTTTTTAAAGGATGACCTAGGTTAGAGACTCTTGAACATACATGCACACACACGCACACACACAAACGCACACACACACACATTTACAAACGCAGGCACACATTCAAAATCACAAGCACATGCACACACACACACACATTTCCAACGCAGGCACACATTCAAAATCACAAGCCCATGCATACACACATTTACACTCGCACACGCACTTACACATAATTTTAAATGCACCGCCTTAATTTCCCAGAGACGCACGGTCATCAAATGAAAATGAAATCGCTCGGGTTCGCGTTTATACATAGACTCGCTCGCACTACACGTCCGTCCTTACTTAATACATGTGAGATCCTGGTTTTTGTATAGGATGAGGAAGTCTGTGAGAGAGTGCCACCTTAATTGCTACCTACCTGTTGATTGTATGGTCTCTCCCCGCTCATATCTAATCTTTATTATTGCTCCTTCTCAACCGTCAGCCAGCTCCGCATCAATTCTTATTCTGGAACAGATTCTTCCCCAGCGAGAGAGAGAGAGAGAGTTCCATGCTGAGAATAATAAACAACGCAGTCATTACTTTCAAAAGCCGTCCCAAATCATCAAAAGGTCTGTGTACTCACTCACCTTTTGTTTTCTCCTTCGTATGTTCATACACGCATACAAACATCAGTTCTGGCTCTGGTGAGTCCACACGTTCATGCGTATGCTCGGAGCATAAACACGGACAAATTCATAAAACCATCTCTCCGATCGTGATGGAGGGATGACGATGATGCTGGAAAAAAAGTAACCAAAAGTAAGTAATAATAATAATAATCACAACCTGTCAAACCCAGTCGCGGGATCAAGACTACACAGTGGTAATTACGTAAATGAAACATCTGCTCGAACGATTAGAAACTTTGGAAATGCAAAAAACAAAGAGAATAAATTGGGGAAGACGGTCATTTTGAAGGATTTGAAATTGAAAAGTTTATGAAGATCAAAGGGTTTGCAGCAAGAATAGCTGGAAAATGAAAAGGTATCTTCCAGGAGGTTGGATCCAACGGATTTTTGAATTCAAAAAGCGCGCCAAAAATTTGCCAGTGATAACAAGCCCAGTGCACATGTAGCAAAGCTAAATCATGCGCCAGAGTCACCCAGTCAATTCAAAAACTGAAAAATCCATATATTTTCCACACTTAACGACTCGTCTCCTTCTTAGGACTTCAAAAAAGAGAATTTCTACGGATTTATTTTTTCATTTTCCAAATAATTCCTGTCGGCCAGTACTAAATTAAAGTTCCATCATCCCCGTATTTGTTCAGCTCCACTTGTATCCCCCATCCGTGTTAATTCCAGCCAACTAGTATAATAAATCCTTAGAAAATCCACATTTTAAACCGTGTGCTGGGGACAACAAAAGGTTTCATTTTTTAAGGAAATTAGAAAGGGAGGCTCGTTCGAGCCGTTTCTTTTGCATTCTGCCCGCTGTGGCGACGGTCTGTCTTTTTGAGAGACTCAAGAACACCGCGCGCATTTAGTCCGTTCATTGTACTCTGTCTCACTCCAAATCCTATGGAGATAATACCGTCTCCTCTCATACTCCGCTCTATCTCACGCTTTTTACAGCCCATAGCTCCATCATTTTGTTACAGTTATTATTATTACTATTTTCAAACTTTTTTTTTTCCAGGGAAACTTGTCAGTTTTTTCACCTCCTTTTCGGAAAAAGTTGAAGAATAGTATTTCAAAATTCCCCCCCCCCACCCTCATCGTCGTCGTCATCATCATCCACATTTTCTAGTAAGTGAAGAACAGTATTGGAGTTTCTTTTCGCTTCGCAATCAAGGTTTATATAAAGTTTGAAATGTTTCTTTTTCATTTTCCCAATGCATACACGTAGTATTCCTCGGTCGTCTCTCGCTTCCAATACTTCTTTTGGTTCTATCCACAGATTTGTTGAGATTCTCGACCCCGTGTCGCTGCCGCCGCCGCCGCCGCCACCATCACCACGGCCGCCGCTGCTGCTACTACTGCTACTACTACTGCTCAAGATTTTCAAAGTTTGAGCGAGGGAAAAGTGTAAATCCAGAGGCATTTGAGTGTAACTTAATGTAAATGTCCAAAGTAAATAGAGGGACGATGGCAGTGTGCTGCTGGTTGGAGTATATGTACCGAGAGTAGGACCCCGTACTAGTACTCCACTACTGTATCCAGTCCAACTCAAATGGAAAGAATCAGCGGGAGTAGAGTAATAGATTGGAGATGTGCATAGTAGAAATAGAACAGACTGTATAAACCTATGTATTTTCCTCCTCAGTAAATATATGTATATAATGTAGTAGACTGAGCCCCGTACAAAGGCACTGTGGGCTAAGTAAAAAACGTAATTCTTAAAAAGAAACTCTCGGTGAATCACATGGGGAGAGAAGTGTGCTCGTACCTGGGCCGTACATATGTATATATATGCACACTACTGTGTGCAAACACGTACATATGATCACATATAGACGGCCGTCAATACTGAATACAGAATCAGACCCGGCATCACAGTAAAAAGCCAGATGAGAATTTTTTCGGAATTCTCCTTCATTTCATTGCACTTTGGTAGTGCGCTCTATACATGTGGCAGTGTAGTAGTATAGCCTTACTTTGCACACAGTGCTTTTCTCACTCTTCTTCTTCTTCCTCATCTTCTTCTTCTTCCAGCAGATCTTTCCCCTCCCGTTTTTCCTCATGTAGAGTAGACGAGAAAGATTTCCACATCTCTTTTCCAACTCTCCCCTCCGATGCATCGGGATTTTAGCATGCCATTTCATATACGCTTTCACCCCGCACACAGAGTAGTGCAAGAAATCTCAAGTATATCGAGACAATTTGAATTTAGCTCGCAGGAAAAGTGTGTGTGTGGCTGCGTATGGTGTGTGCAACTGCGTGCGCACTGGAAGATCTTCCAAGCTGAGTTTATAAGTTCGAAGGCAGACACACAAACACACACACACACTCACACACATAGACGTACACACGTAATATCTACAGACACACACAAGTACATACAGAAACACACGCAGACGCGCACACACATACATTTACATGAACACACAACTTCCAGTTCTTTACGTTTCAACGAGCTAAAACGGAAACTCTTTTGCCTGTAAAAAAAACTTTATTTTTTCGCCCTCTCCAGAGCATAGGCAGACACAGCTGAGGGAGACAAGGGAATTCTTATGAACTAGATGCGTACATAATCATTATGGGTGTCCCACCGCTGCTGTCTCCGCCGTAGTAGTAGCCGCGTCTTCCTACACGGGACGAAATGAATGTAAACCATGGCCGTAAACGTGCATGTGCATAGTACATGTGAGCCCACTGGAAATTACATGGATCTCACTCAAGGTTAAATCCCGACGGTTGAGCCACACGCACATCCCCACAATGTTATACCATGCACACCGTCACTCTGTCTCACCACTACCAGCACCAGTTCCAGGAATCCTTTGGCCGCATGGAGCACATAGTACACGACGTACCATCTACACTGTACACAGACCATGTCTTCTTCTAAGCCAGTGTATCTGTGTCAAATGGAGCAATGGATTGGATCCTTTGTCCACCCGAAACTGGAGCAAATCTCTATAGCGGCCAGCGTCAAACTCTCTCGTTCTCTCTCCCTCTCTCGCTCACTTCTACCTCCTCCTTTCAATCTCCCTCCACACAATAAAATCACACATTTGGCATGACCGGCTTGTCGTCATCATCGTCGTCGTCGCCCTGTACGGATTCTTTCCCAAAAAGAAGTCGGAAATAGAATCAAGACAAACTGCACACACTACTTGAATGGATAGTGAAACTGACTGACGGACTGTTCCGTACGACTACGTTCGGGCCACGATGGTACTCTGCAGCAAAACGAAACTACTTTTACGGGAATAAAGAGTAGCAAGCAAGAGTCGGAGACACTCTCATCGTAAATCGGGATTTAATATGAATTTGGAAAAGAGTCGTCCAAAACGGGTGTCAGTGTCAATGCTAATGGATGGCATAATGCGGAGCATTATTGTCCGCGCCCGGTCATCCCGGCCGTACATGGGAAGCATTTGATTCTCCCTCCGTGTGTCTCCGCGCCTGAGTGAGAGAGAGAAAACACTCGGGTTTCCTCCTCCGCCCCAGCGTGTGCACTTCCGTATGAGCAGTGGGCTGAGACTTTATTTAATGGATTCCCCACGCTCACCGCCCTTACGCCCACCCTCGTATATCGTATAGTGTGGAAGATCCTGCTGGAGGGCGAGCCACTTCCAGCCTTCCATCGATTCCTATATGATCACTGAATGTGTATTTGGTGATAATGTTTGACTCTTTCATTCATCAAATCATTTTACATGAAAGTGCAAACTTATTACGTACTTTTCAAAGTTTTCAAATGAAAAGAAAATAGAGTTTTTTACGCCCGAGTGAGCTCCAGCGTTTCTACGTAGCTTCGCTTCCACCACTGGCCGCCACGCCTTCCAGCACACTGTTAGCAGTGCATGTACGGACACATCGACACACACACATGCACACACACACACACACACACACACACACACATAAACACATACAGACATGACACATACACACACACATAACAGCCCTACACGCACACTAATACAAGTACATTCACGCAAACTCACTATAGGTCATCCTGCAATAAATCATAATCAAATTCAAAAGCTCTGGTTCGCATTCAATCAGAACTTCCATGCTAGTGTACAGTGTGCACACACACTAGCATGGAACATACACGCATACACACGCAGTGGCAGGGAGGTCGGTGGGAGATGGCTTTTGATTCGAATTGAAGTCTCACACACACGCACACACACACACACACACACACACACACACACACACATACACACTCGCACTAACGACTCTGCGCTAAATACATAAATCAAATGTCAATGCTCCACTGTACACCATGAGAGCGAGACTGAAAGGAACGGAGGACAGCTGCTGGAGCGGGCCGGACTGCATATATACACATTTCGTATACAAACCGGCTGCGCGTAGTACACTACACTCCGTATACATTTCATTACGACACGGAAGCGCTCATTTCCTCATTTTTAACCCATGCAGCCCAGGTTGTAGCGCAGTGTAACGGTCCCACTCATGTGCAAATAGTTGAATTGATTACATGTACTTGCATACATCATTGCCAATTATTCGGTCAACATATGGGAACACTCTAATGAGTCCCACCACCTGAGCCGTACCGCAGGATTATGGCGTCCAAGGGGTCTGCGGTTGCAACTTGTTTTCGTAAGTACACGTGGGAATCCATCTGTGGATTTAGATGTGTGTGTGTGTGTGTGTGTGTGTGTGTGTGTGTGTATGTGCATGTGCATTTCTACATGCGTGTGTTTTTCTAATTTTGTTTTTACCTGCAGTAACGTGTAGCCGTGTGTGCATTTCTGTGTGTGTGTGTGTGTGTGTGTGTTTGTGTGTGTATGTGTTTGTGTGTGTGTGTTTTCACAGCGACAATTCCGACGGACATTGAGCGAGACAGCCGGTGGTGGTGAGGTAATCCTCATTAAAGAAACGGTCATCATATCTGTGACTCTGGTCGATCGCCGGCCGTGATCGTTGTTGTTGTCGTTGTTGCGGTTGTTCAATTGGATGTGGATGGAGATTTCACGGTGGGAACGAGAGGAGGAATGCCTCCACAGAGTTGCCATATGGAAACAGTGTGGTGGCCTGCCACCGAGTCAACCTGAGAGAGTTGACTTGGTCATGGGGATCAGATTCCGAGCGTTTTGGATTTGGCAGGAAAAACCAATAAATTATGTGCATGAGGAAATCCAAGCTTTATAAATGAGCAGCACCCATACATAAGTATAAATGCACATGGCTAGGATCCGTATGTGCACCACAAGAGCCAATACAAGTATATGTATGCCAGATCAAATAGTGGCCCTCCCCTCCAGTCCGCACCGCCACACACTACTGTACCCATACAGTAGGGCTCTCTCGCTTTATCCGCACCCCAAAGACAATATGAATACACGGTGCGAGATATTGTTGGAGTAATAGCTTACACGACATTACCAGTAGTAGGGCCCTTTTCCCTATGGTCGTCGTCGTCGTCTCTATAGGATAATGTGGACACACGTTCCCCCATTCTACCGTACATACATACGTATGCCAGCGTGTACACATTGAAATGAGGCGACCACCTATTTATTATTTTTCATTCAGTTCATTTGATTTCTATTGACGACGGTAACGACGACGACGACGACGACAACGATGCCGGTGACGGTGTCGGTGACGGTGTCGGGGATACGGAAGAGAAAAAGGGAACAAGTTCCTACTGCACCGTCGCTCCCATCCTCTCCCGTCATTTACACAATTTTGAACCCATTCAATTTTCTCATGTCCGCTCGGCTCCTTATTTATGGCAAATTTATGCAGATTTGTTCATATGATACTTTAGCCCACGGACGACGAGCCTGGCTAACGAACTCTTCTACTGCTGCATGACACTGTGTGTGTGTGTGTGTGTGTGTGTGTGTGTGTGTGTGTGTGTGTGTGTGTGTGTGTGTGTGTGTGTGTGTGTGTGTGTGTGTGTGTGTGTGTG
>WJFA01003274.1:0-13344 GCA_009870155.1 Pseudobourletiella spinata | reverse complement strand
CCTAGTTGGGAAATTAGACTTATTGTTACGACTATCAAAACTTCTCTATTTCATGAGCGGCCGGTAGTGGGTGTTCCCCTTGTTGTTGTTCTTCCTCTTCCTAGTGTCTCTCTTATTCATGGACTGATGCAATTATTAAAGCTGTCTCTTTTCGAGGAGGAGGGGAATGAGGCGTGCCATGGTGGGAGGGGTATTCATGAAAAACGAGGGAAAAAGTTGAGTGAAAGCATTGTAGTAAAGTTGGAGAAGTCTATTATTAGTACTTGTTAGCCATTCTTCTAGGTGCTGTTACTCTGGAAGATGAAGAAGGGGGTGGGGAAAGAAAGAGAGGGAAAAAGTATGACAAGCCTTGTGTGAAAGTAATAGAAGGAACATCGGAACCAGGACAACAACATGTTTGCATTTCTGCCAAAAAGTTGAGTTCTACTCCCCCTGAGAAACTTGGCGGGTTGAAGAGATGATGAGAGTAGGAGGGGAGCTTGTGTATGGGCTGAAGCCCATTCGGTTATTTCACTCGATTTCTTCCAGGACATTTATGAAATTGAACATCTAAGCATATTTCATTCAAAGTTCATCCTCTTCGCATACCATGAAACGAATGGGAATTCCTTGTAATGTCGCCGCACGTAATGACAGCCATTCACACCGGGACTTCTCATATGTTCAGAGCCCATTTAGGGTTTCCCACCACGGAAATGCCTTGACAGAGACGACAAACCGTCACCCGCAGGAGTACATCCTTGCCGTCCTCTACGACTCGTGTTCTGTTGTGCATTGTGCACTCATCTGAACAGCTCAGACACACACACACACATGCCCAAACGCTTTCACTCTTATAGTAAACACGCTCTAACTCCTATATTACACACACGCATACTTTCACACGCACATAAATACATGAACTTTCACTCGCACATACGCACGAACTTTCACTCGCACACACGTTTGTGCCACTGCACGTCCAGTTCCACGTCACACACTTGCCTACGTACTCATACACGTCTTCCGGCTCACAGACACACGAGCGTTGATGCACGTGGGATCACTGTATTAGCCGTTCAAATATGCACTCCAAATCTATACCTCACACGCTCGTCTCCACCCTCTCGTGATCTCCCCCGAACAGACTCGCATAAACGTATATGTCATAAATGGAACGCAGCCAAGTGCACACCTAAACTGTAGCCGTTCCCGCACAGATCACTTAGCCGGATTTATCAACATCCTTGAGAATCCACTGCATTTTCCCACACGTGTGCCCTTCCCCACTGAAAGTAAATGCTTGAAGAAACGATTGCGGTGAATGGGAATATTTACGGATATGCTCCTCCGAAGACATTTCCAGACAGATTTGAGCGCTCCGACCACATTCGACCCAAAAATAAACGGACAGGAACCAAAAAGTGGGAAAAGTTCGAGGGGTGCCCAATGCTGTACATCCCTTCTCAGGCATCCATTCACCGGAATGGAAGAATGAGGATGGACCATAAAAGGTGCATCATGCAAACCCCTTTACCCCTTGAGCTTAAATGATTTGAAACTTTTTCAATCTCGTCTACTATATTATCACCGTGTCCCCCTCTCATCGCCGTACTCTTCAAGATGACAAAATCCATGTTGCACGAATTTTCACTAGAAGGCCCTCCTCTCCTTACTGCATGCATCCTTGCTCGGGGAATGGGAAGAAATATTGAAACTCATACCAGTAAATTACAAAGTTTATCCCTCCCGGCTCCCCACATGTTCCTCTTAAATTTATCCCTTTCATAAATAACCTTTATAAATTTTAATGTGGTTTATCCCCCTTTCCCTACTGCACTAGGATGACTTACCGTAATCCTGTAGTTTTTCTCAAACTCCTACATCCCCAAAAGATAGCCTACTATAAGTAGTAAACTTATAAAGACAGTCCAAATATTTAATGTTAACTCACCCTCTATGTCTCTGTGGTTTCCACCTGCAGAATATTTTACTGTGGGAAAAAGTGTGCGGGTCAATTTTGAGTGATTAAAAACTAGCTCGTAACGCCCGTAAATGGCTCTGACCCGATTTGCGCGGAAGGTTACACGTACTATTATTATTACATGTACGAGGCGCGGCTCACATCCCAGTAATAATTTACCATCACGACCGAGCACGCAAGATTCTTTCACTAGTAGAGGAGAGCAAGGAGTTTGAGCATATTTTACCCTCTATGTAAAGTTGTGATAATTTCCATAAATCCCCGCATTTGTCCGTACGACAGGAAAGTTTTCATATTGACCGCCCAACCCTAACGCCGTTCTTTTTACTTTTTCAACTCATACTACACAGCTCACCATCAACGGTCCCCACCCCCAGCATCGGCGGGAATGGAAGAAGGAACTTGAAAGTCCCTGAAGGAACTTGTAGCGGAGTGCGTGGTAGAAAAATATCTACGCATTCCTTGAAGTATTGATCCACTGTTGCATCGACCTCTCCCCCCACAACTGCCCGCTCCGACCAGTAGTCATAAATTCTTATCATAATGGTCGACATGAAATTGAGCTCCGCACTAGCACACTATGAAGCTAATAATAATGTGGCACGAGGCATTATCCTCTTGCACACACTAGCACGCCCAAGAACACACACGGGCATACAAAAACGCACGCAGGCACTCCCACAGGGGCACACACACAGACACCACCGGACGTGATCCTATGAGATTCCACGGAGGAATAGCAAACCACAGCATGTCTCCACAGCAGAATATCCTCTCCCGCGGCCGGCAGATTGAAGGGTATTAGGACCCCTTGGAGGGCAATCTGTAATGGGGAGAAAATGTAAGGTCATTTTTCAAACTCTAGTCAGAGGGGAAATGATAAAAATCATAGAGGTTTCGATCAAACTAGCCAAGAAGGCTTCCTCCAAAATCCACATGGGAGCAAATGTCCCACATTAATACCTAACATTTATGTCCCCACAGATGGAATATTCAAAACTCGTTAAGGAATTCTCGTAAAAGCCAATGGGTCACGCAGAATATGACCCTTAGCTCGAAACTCCCGTCAGATAGATCCTCATGTCGCTCATGCTGAAGAGTATTACGGGCTCGTAAATATCCCATTACAGGGTTTGCCAGCAGAAGTAGTAGTAGTGGGCATGTACGTGTGTAGCTATTGT
This sequence comes from Pseudobourletiella spinata, assembly GCA_009870155.1. NCBI lineage: Eukaryota > Metazoa > Arthropoda > Collembola > Symphypleona > Bourletiellidae > Pseudobourletiella > Pseudobourletiella spinata. Next base: position 10,200 of record WJFA01003274.1, on the reverse strand, counting down.
TGTCACAGCTGTAACAGTGGTGAGATCATTGTCCCTTATGGTACGACCTGCATCAACCGACCACATCAAACTGTCCATTATCCCAGCCCACTTCTGCCTCAGGCAGAGAGGCATTAGCCGGTAATGATACTGAGGGTTGTAACGCCAAAGCGACGACGTTACCTGTGGAAGCACGACTAGTGTAACGACAATGTAAACACGGGACTGAGCAACTCCTAACACAGGGCACCCCCGTATTTTTTTCATGCTAAATTGAACGACCGAAAAAAGTGTACACTACCATAGGGTAAAGCCCTATTCAAAGCAAACGCTCCACTAGCGGCCTCTGATGAGGACCACGTATAGATTCAAGAATTTTATCCACCATCAAAATCATCATCCGAACCAGACACGTTCACAGTAGTGTCTTGGATCACCCTCGCCCATGTTTTCCTTCCCGTGGGCTAGGCAGCATCGTTCTTTTGAGCATCGTCCGCCTCACGCCCAAACATTTTCACATCCGCGAAGAATGAACCATACGCAAGTTTGGAGCTCTTGAGCAATGGTAGTAGTGGTAGTAGTAAGATCTGGAACTCGGCAATGCTTTTAGCCAGGAGCCTTTGTCCCCGGCCCGCCCGTCGAGCTCCGATCGAGGCAAAGGAGCGGAAACCGGGATACGCATTGGGAGTCTCGCAGGGAGTTTTTGGGCTTGAGGAGCCGGGAAATGGAACTCATGTGAATGCACGGGGCAGCAGCAGGTCTAATGGAGTTGCTAACAAGACTGGAAATCAGTACTTTTTTCAAGGGGAGGCGTTCGGGGGGTTGAATTCGCGCAGTTTTATTATGCCACCCATTCATCAGCGCCTCTCTGTTTCAATTTCCAACGCCATTTCGCTCAATTCAGGTCAATGCAAGACGCCTTCGAACCCGCTCCCAGCCATTATACTCAAATTGACCCATAGATATGCTGGGTCGTAGTAAGGAGCCTATAGTGAACCAGGAGGTATTGTACATTCATCATCATACATGACGTCTTGGACTGGTTCAGACCCAGGCACTTCACTCTCTTTTCCCACCAGTCATTTATTTCCAATACTATCTGTCTGCAGAGGGTGCAAGCTCTGTTTTTGCCAAAGACATTACACACAATTCTATGGATTTTCAATTCCCACCCTGAATCCCACACTTGACATTTTACGCTGTGAATGCTTTGTTTCATTTGCGGCGCAGAGGTTTTTATACACAGGGATATCCTCACGCTAGGTTGGGCTTACTATTTTCTCGCTGCCTACAGCCCTGTCATTATACTACGCTGGATAAATTCCTCCAATCATTCTCTCTTGCCCAGTGGCATATTTGAAGAGAGCGAGAGAGAGAGAGAGAGACAGCCTTTGATAGATTGGGACACAAAATGAACGGAGGCTAAAGGCTTGGAGCTGTGAAACTGATACAATTGATTGAGCGAGGAGTAATGGTATTGTGAGAGTCTGAGAGAGTTACGAGAGAATAAATGAAACGGTGGAGTCCGAATGATAAGAGAGAGAGAGAGAGCGGGAGAGGGAAAGTTTGTAGGTGGACCAGTTTCTGCGTGTTCATGGGTTGGCACAGTGCACACACGTGTGGGGGCCTGTACCGCCAAGTCTGGTTCTCAACAAATGAAGTCTAAGGCCTGGAAGGGATCCCGGTGCGAAGTATATACATATCCTATCCCAGGGCGCGGGTAAAAGTTGATGAAAGCCCCTCGTAGCTCACTCAACAAAAATCCAGTTTGGATTTGGAGCACAAGCACAAAGGCTGAAGTTAGTTAATTCTATCTGCCTCTTTCCCTTGTTGGGGGATCCGTGAGCGGGTTTGAAGGTTGCTCGTGTATTATGTGTTTGGGCTTGCAGCTGTGCTCTCACCTCCCAAGTACCCACCCACCCGTTGGTATTCCAGCGTGTAAATCATAGCTATACATAGGTAGGATGATGGACAAACAATTGCCTAGTTGAGATGAAAAGAGCACGACCCCGTGCACAATGTTCACATGGGGCGTACATCCCTGCTGGAATGGCAGTTATGGGAACGGGACGTCCTACAATCCCCCCCCCGCCTGTAATAACTTCTAATAAACCGTGCGGACTCAATAATAACAAGGGGCACACTACCTCCATTATGGAGTCAGGTGAGGATTTTCGCAGATATTTTTCAAACCCTCCACTCCTCCTTTTCTTCGTCTTGGAACTGCACCAACTCTCACTCAGCCTGCGTCCCCCCATAACGTGATGCTCACAGTTTAGACTTTGCACTCACAGACCTCTGGCCACCTCTTTACCCACCTTTTACCCGGCCAACTTTGCTTGTATCTGAATTATATACATTGTAACACCTGTTATTTCAGCTTCCTCTCCGTAGATTCATCGTAACATTAATGGATCCCATATATTTGGTTCTTAACCCTCCCCCGAGCCCTCAGTAGTCATACCAAGGTCAAGGAATGTTCATGAACGACCTTAGGTGATACTTGGGGCTCGTTACATATTTCCGGTACATTGCCATCACCACTATGAAAATACAGTTCTCAAAGGAGTAATATAGCAGGCTATTTAAATGGAAATTATGAGATTGAGGGTCCATGCTGGGTCGCTAATAACAATCTTCCAAACTTGCATTAACATTGTTGATGTTGTTGTTTTTGTAGAAGGAAGTACTTTATGCGGAGGCTATGGAGCCACTTAGAACTCACACAGACCCCATCATATATCTTATTCAAACTAGCAATATATATAAGTCTGAAGTTCTGTGTACACGGAAAGCTCGATGAAGTTCCGGTCGTTGGAGGCAGTGTTCAGTTCCACCCATGATCCTCTACGCTGTAGTAATCTTATAAAAAATTAAACTAATTAACGCGGAATCGGAAGTAAAGGGGAATATAATGATCGTGATGATGAATAAAATGACAGTAATAAATTTTAGCCTTTGATATAATGCTGTGTTGGTTAGCCTAGCTATATGGATCATGGTGTGTGTGGGTTACTAATTTACTCCAATAGACTTTTCTCCGCTATGAAGACACGTCTCTCATTCTAGCTGTCGCTCTGAACCTGGTGATTATTTGTGAGCATGTGTGTGTGTGTGTGTGTGTGTGTGTGTGGGTGTAAAAGGGCTGTGTGGGTGTGCGTGTGGAAAAAAGGGAGAAAATTATATTTGAGCCACAATGGAACGACGATGACATTATCTAGCACTTGAGGTCGAGTAGCTTTCACCTTGTCTCACGCTCCCTTTCTCCACTCGTCTTTCTCCACTTCTTTCTCTTTTATCTACTCTATCTCACCATTTCCTCGCATGAATTTTGCCGAGAAAATTGTCTCGCCTACATTACGCTCCCCGTTGCCACCAGTAAGGCTGACATAGTACTATGTGACTATGTCATGGAGTGGGAACGGAATTATTATGCGCTACGAGTCCTACCTCGTCCTCCTCCTCCACCTCTGTCATGGAGGGTGACTCCATCTATGTAACTCCCACAGCCACTTTGTTCAATTAATTTAAAAAATTCCCAAATGCTCCTCCGAGTCAATGAATATTTTGTGGTCCGACTGACTGAAAGTGTCAACTCTGACCCAGATTTTCATGTAGGATTCAGTGGGAGTGACGGAGGGGTGCGTGCACTGAGAGCATGTGGGGCGTACGTGTGTGTAACAAATTGGAGTACTGGCACATTTGCGTGGGCCGGCATGCGGCGGGACGGAGATTTATCCTGTTCATTTCCAGTCGGTAGACTCGGAGATAATTTGGTTTCCATTCCCTTAAAAGAATTCCGAGCACGCCTGCCCCTCCTCCGTAAAACGTCCCCCCGCAAGTCAACTCTCTATTATAGTAAGTAATCCGGATTCGGAGAAAGTTTGTCCCGCCGTCGGCAAGGCAAGGAGGAAAAATGAGTGGTAGTTGTAGGATACCGTGTGCGCATGCATATTAGAACATTGGCACCGGCACGGAAGGGGCATGGCTGAGGTCAATAGGTAATAAGTAACAAGAGCAGTTGATGTGAGTAATGTCAAAGAAATGACATGTCTTTTCCCGCAGTTGGTGTCATTAAGAAGGATTAAAAAGGGAAAATTCCGGAGCTCCCACCGCGACCCTGATTAGTCCCGTTGTCCCATGGTTTCATTCCAACAATAATGGCTTAATGGAACCATGGGAGGACGGGTGAAAGGCCGCCGTAGAAGAAGCCTTCTTTGTTGACTTTACTCACAGGGCGCACTCACTCTGGACTTTTGGGGATAGTTTAAGAGGGTATGCTATACGACTCTGCGGAAAGTTTGACATTTGGAAATTAGACAGTTTACTAGGCATCACCTCCGGCAAGCCGCAGGAGTGTTCAGAAGTTAAGTTTTACACACACACACACACACACACACACACACACACACACACACTTTCAAACACACTCTGTCACACATTTCCAGTTTCACAAAGACTCACATACACATCCAGTTTCACACAGACTCACATACACATCCAGTTTCACACAGACTCACATACACACCCAGTTTCACATGGATTTAACATACTTTCAACCATATATACCTACTTTCACCCACATATCTACGCTTTCACACACATATATATACACTGCCCACACTCAAAAACTCATCATGCATACACAAACTCATTTTCACCCAACACATACAAAAAGAAATATACTTTCACCACTTTCACACATACACCTACCTTCACTTCGTCACACTCTTGAGCTGAGCATACGAAAAAGGCTTCGGCCTACCCTCCGTGGTCCTTATTTGTCAGTGAACAAGTTCAACTTTCTCACTTACGCCGCACACACTCACACCCACACTCAGGCACAAGCCAAGGCAAGGCGAGGCGATTTTTCCTAACTCTACAATTGCAACATAGCCCCATAGTAGACTTATCTCCTATAGCGCAGACAAATGTCAATCCCTTCTGACCTTACGTACGTAACCACTATTTCCAATTGGTGAGAAAAGCATATGAACCGTTTGGGTGTAGCAAAGCTGGAAATAGAGAAATGCCTGCAGTGGGAAAACTTTTATTTTAGCCCTGCAAACACATTCCTGAGAATTTGCTGATCTACGAAGAACACACTAGATTTATTGATTGCATTAATTTACTCACCAAGTATAGTAGCAGTGATGAATTCAGCGGGGAGAAAGGAACCAATATTTTCACCCATCACGCTCCACATCTCCTTTACAAATAGATATTAATGGTATTCGTATACGAATTGGCAGGCATGCGGTGATTCAGCATTAGTCCTCTATCTCTTTCTCGCTTTCCAGCTTGTAGTTCCCTACCTCTCAGCATATTTCTCGGCGTGCCATTTTCCCCGAAATTATGTCCCGTTCACCAACTTTTTTGCACCAATGGCTTCTGCTAAATATTACCCTATAAACTGGAGGGAAGTGCACACTATGTACTTTTGTCAGCCCTGTAAGAATAAAGTACGGTTGATTACAATGGCGGTTGGAGGCAGGCCCAGCCACGTAGACCAGACGGGATTCAATTAGTTAAATTAAAATCATTATAGTTCCATGCCACCCGGCCTTGGTGGGAATGACGTCGGGTGGACGATGATAGGACCCCTGCTTTCATAATGAGCTATATTAACAAGCTCGTTCCGCTAATGAGAGGATGGCTTGTATATGGAAACGTGGGCAGACAGACGTCTACCGGCTCACTCAGACGCTACGGATAGAAACGTAAGGTCATCATCTTGATGGATTTTGGGGACGCTGTCCTTCCTGAGGGTGGTAGCAGCAATAGAACAGAGTACTCAAGCCTAAGCTGGTGCTGAACTCAACCAATGGTTTTCCAAGGATTGCACACCGGACCGGTCCAATTGTTGGGCTGGTAATAATAACATGAGTGCATGGACCAAATCTACCGCCGCTACTTGTTTGTGAACAGTGTGGCGTGGTAATTTCATCATTCCCTAATGAAGTAGTACCTCGTGGGTCAACTATTAGTTGGTCTCTGGCATGAAATGAGTACAAAGATCGACTTTAACCTTGCCAATGGTATAGAATTAGCACGTGAGCTATGGCTATACCATCGCTGTAGTGCAAAATGAGCACGAAAGTCCCCTATGCATTCTAATAGCCCAGGGGCCACAATACAGCATCCCTTTACAATTGTCTTGTGGGACAGAACCATGGGAAACGTCCAAAAGTCTTGTAAAATAAAGAATTCTAAGAATTCTACCAACTGACATCGCATTAGCCGGATCATGAACATTATAAATTGTGTTATCAGGAACCCCAGCATGGCTTCATTCCTACCATACTGTACTGGGCCCACATAACCTCGACTCAAGTCCCGTGCCCCCCATTATGCCTGACTGATGAGCCCCCCGGCGACGCTTGAGAGACGATATAGTGATTTATATAGCCTGAACCTTCTAATAACAACTCGCCTCCGGCTCCTCCCTAAGAATACACACGGAACGTGGTGGGCGAGGATCCATCCGCGGAAACCACATTTTATTCTGTACTGTCAGTGCTTTGCGGCTGTAGGTCATTAATTCCCGAGGAAAAAGTGGAGCCAACCATCCGCAACTTAAGTGGTCTGTATATGTACCCGTGACTGCGTATGTGGTAGAGCGTGCTGGAGAAGCACCTGGAAATTCCGTGCTAATTTCCCAATTAAAGTGGCACACCCGAAGGCTCATTATTTGCAGGAAGAGTGGGAAAACTCCGCCAGCTTTAACGAGCTGTGAGGTTAACGGAAGGAGCGTGGAGGTGGGGAGATAGACACCTAAAACAAGGATAGGCTTTAAGTTTGCCCAATCCGTGCCAAACAGACCTGATACTACCCTACCTCGCACTATCAGCTCCCAGCGGCCACCAGGGGAAGTTGGAGAAAATTAGACACGATACCGGTTGAAAGGCTCCAGAGATTCTCCGATACACCCTCTCGACGGTTGATAAGGAGGGAGACGACGGCGGTGGTAGCGACGGCTTAGAGGGAATTAAAGGGCTTCCCCGAATCACACTGGCAAAGTCAATTGAAAAGAGCTTCCAAAACTTCCCCATGTCCTCCCTTTGTAAATAAAAACAAATGGGGCTCTTTACTGCGGAAAGTTTAGCGGGAGTCTTTGCGGGAAAAGTCTTCTTGTTCTGTCCCCGTCATTTGGGAGGACAAGGGAAATAATTTGGTCCGGAATAGGATCTATAGTTTCAGTCTACAAGTTCCCAGACTAGCAACCTATAGAGATTTATACAACCCGTCTAAAAATAATACAATTGCCCACATGCCCACGGGGTGGAGAACATCTGACAGGGTTGGAGTAGGTCGAGACCAAGAGTGGGTTTTGGCGGGACGATCGGAGGAATTTGAATCAGTTCTTCACATCCTCCGTCTGATATGGCCAACTTGATTGTAGGTTAGAAAGGGTAGAGAAGACTTGAGGGTAATTCGTAATTGCATTTCCTTTGCTCACTTGTCTTCATTAGCGCAGTGCCCTCCCTTAGCAATGCGCTTACTTATAAGTATGTACTATGCACGTACAGAGCATTCTGGAATCTGCATAAGGGTCGAATGCTTTATTATTTCTGGTATCTTCAGGACAGTTGATGGGTAGCAATGTACTGAAAACGTAGAACTGGGCTCAAAGAGCGGTAGAATTGGGTTAGGAAGCCCTTTGAAATGGAGAAAGGAGTCAGAATTATTCCGGTGATTGAATCTGGGGATGTAGGATGCAACTGCGGTCATAATTGAATTAAATATGAATTCGTCTGCGGCGGGAGATTTAATGGGCTGCGATATTGCTGCCTTTATTCAATTTCCTACACTTTTTACCCCATTCATTTCCGCTCACTTTTTGGAGGTGGGCACTTCCGGCTTTCCACCCCTTCCCAGAAGTCCCACTAGCCCAGCGGAAGGGAGGCTCATTTGTTAAAACCGTAGGGCCTCACTGTATTTGCGGCACTATGCATATTTTAGTGAGCTCTTCCCACATTGGATTGCTGCTTTTCACACTGACCCAGATCCGGGCCGTGCTAAATCAGTGTTTACCGCACCGCTGTTGCGTTTTGGTTCCAGTTACATTATGGAGACGTGGATCAAGCGGGTGGGTAGTTGGAGCATGCGCAGTCTGCACAATTAGCAACACCGCAAGTCCACATCGTTGTTGACTCCTCATGGGCACAATATTGTGTTAGCATAATCACCCCCGCGTCCTCCCATGCCCACACACTTGAACACCCACTGATCTTTTCAGCGTTCGCTCGAGGCGGACACGTGTAGTTGGATCTCCTACTCCCACAAACCTATTTGCTTAAATCAGGTTAGCTCAGTGGTCCATAATTATTCCAACGTTGCCCCAAATCCGAGCAAATCCTCCGCTTCCCATTCCAAAGGAAGTAAATAAATATAGGGCGCAACTGATTAATGGGATCAGCGAGTAGACTCGTAGGGAAAAGCGGAGAAGGGTGGTCGCGGATCCAGCAGGCCAACCAAACCAAACAAACCTTTCCTTAGTCCTCTGCTATTTCCTAGTGAAAATATAATCTTGGGGTGTGGTTCCACCCATGGAATTTAATAAACTGATGATGATTAAAATCCATCAACTCGTGCTCCCCTCTGCTCCGTCACCTGCTCCTGCTAACACACAGTGCTCAGTGGGCCATGATAATGAGGCTTATGGAACCCGCCCCGCCCGAAGGAGGGCCTCCTTTGATGCGGTTCTAATTATTTCAAAGCGGGCCAGAAGAATTGTGAATCCCCGTATGTACTGTGAGTTCCAAGTGGCGAATGCGTCCTTTCATGCTAATTAGGGGGCCAATGGAGACCCCTCGCCTCCGTGGGATCTGAGGAAACTGCTTATATATAGCCAGAGGCGTCCACTACAGCAAGCCAATCCCTCGTTCTTTCATACGTATTACACTTTAATACAAAGGCCAGCCGGTCCGCCTCAATAGCAGTATGCATCACACCCCAGATGGTTTGGTCAAAAATTACGGAAGCCCCTCCTCTTCCATTTATTTTGCCCACACGGAGCTATAAGAAAGTACTCGGATGGTGGCATATACACACAGTGTATTTTTGGGCATGCACTTAAGACCCGCTACTGTGCGAAGGTCGGAGGGAGCAGACTACATCAATAATATGCATGTAGGACGACGGGTGGGGCGAGAAATTAGGCATTCAGTCCCCGTCCTCACGTCCTCCTCCGTCCTCCAGCCGAGGTGGAAATTGCAAAATCCGCAAATGCCTCTTTCCCCTGAGCTGTAGCTTGGCCACGGTTAGCAGGACAGAGGCAAAGGCTCATCACTACTGTATACCCAAGATCAAAGCCGTGAACGGCGGTGCATGCTTGAGCCCCCGTGGGTACTCCATACCGCCACACGGCTACTGTCTGTCTACCATACAATCCACCCCGCTCAGCGCCGCATCTGATAAGCTATATCTTTAGGAAATCCGAATTAATTAAGCTACTTATGCCCTCCTAATACCTTTACTCAGTTGGTTCCGTCTTATCCCAGCGGCACCACGCTCCGCCGCTCCATTCCTAGCCCCCATCCACACGTGGAGATTTTTATCCGGCACATTTACGAACGGGTGATATGGCGGCTGCACATAACAAATTCGAAACTTTTCTCTCCCCGCTAACGGCTTTTGCATTGCCGACATGTACATGAGTACTTAACTCCAGGAAAACCTAGTGCCAAATCTGATTCACCGGGTCAGCTCCATTGCGTAAATTCACGCACGCTATCTTCACACCTGATCTGGTTGTGCCATGCCAGTCCCATCCACTCGGTCCACCTACCCTCCCTCGAGAAAATCGGGCGGTGTACAAATGAGCAGGGTATTAAGCTGGTCTAATTACATATCCTGAAACTTTGGCGGTGGCGGCTTCGCCGCCGCCGCCGCAACTGTGCTGTACACACGTGTCCATATCCATGCTGGTGGCTGAAACCACTTGTACACATGAAAAATGGGTTGGTAGCCCCGCCGCCTGATCCTAGACGAAGGAATCAGCATTATGATAAGGAGTGAACCAGGCGTGATTTATGAGGAGGCTACATGAGCTCACGTCACGGCCGCCATACTGTATCATTTCCCTCGTCCTCTCCCATGCCCGGTCGGCTGTATGTTCTAAAGGGAAAGGGCGAACGGGTCCACCCACCCGGTTCACATCCTCAAACTAATGGACGCGGAGCCATTATGTGAGAGAGAGAGAGAGAGTGAGTCAGCTTT
>WJFA01003273.1:0-13345 GCA_009870155.1 Pseudobourletiella spinata | reverse complement strand
CACCTTGAAACAGGAGCCATTTCAAATGGATTGAATCATACAGAGTTGGTCAACATGTACATACGGTCCACGTATCCACTTGACGCCCTCATCTAGCATTACCCCCTCAAATATGCATATATATTTATACCCCTTATATTATATGTAGTGACTGTACATGGGCACGCCTCCCTATCATACAATAGCTCCGGAACTATCCGCATGCCTACATTATTTTACTATTCTCCAGCACACGCCATTCTTGGTCGTGCATGGCTGTTGAAACTGTACGAGAGGAGTTCGAGAAACTTCAGAGTGAAGATGCCAAAGGGCTTTTCCACATCCTACCGATGTACCACTACATACCGTATACAAGGTTCTACCTCAAAAGTGGAGTTACAACAGTGTGTCCACGACACACATCAGGTGTCAGATGAGTGTACGACATTAACAAGTACGGAAGAGTGAAGGAGGACGGAAAAACTTGGGGTTAGCCGGGGTATGGGGGGCCGGGAGGCTGGTTTGATGTTGTCGTATCCTAAACTCCGTTGACACTTTGGCAGGAGCGGAGGAAGAATGTTTAAAATATTAAAATTGTGAAATTATTTTCCCCCGCCGCGGGACTGGGCTGCGGTGGACTTGGTGGTATGAGGAATGAAAGGGGGCGGGGTGGGAGAGGAGGACATGAGGAGAAAATAATTTCCTGGGAATTAGGCAGAAAATTCAGTAAGGAAGGAGTATAAAGTTTCTCTCCACTCCGGCCCCTCTGGCAGTTCCTCCGTGGGTGTATCCCTGTGTACGTTAGCGTATGTGTGCTATTGAGCATTTGTGTGCAGTATAGTGTGAGCAGGGACGAAAACTTTCGCTGGGACGTGGATTAAGACTTATCCACCAGAGATGATTCTGCATACATGTTCCAAAGCCCCTTAATGGTCCAGTCATTACTTCTTTGACGGTTCCCTCAGCCACCGCGGAGGCAATGATGGTGGTATTAAGTGTGAAGATACCTGGAAGCTAGAAAAGTTCAAAAGGTTGTACTTGGAAGGAACTGGGAAGTACAAGCGGGAGATGGGGAAAGCGGGAGAAAGTCTGTACTACGAGAGAGAGAGAGTTTTAGGAATCTAACAAGCGGAATTTTCTTTCCCTACATTTCCCACTCCTCTTGCATGTGTGTGCGTCTGTATGTATGATTGCGTGTGTATGCCATCAAACTTTTCCACTTCCCAGTTCTCTACCACAACGTTGTCGGATGCTGTGGAGCTCTGCTTTTTTTGAAGCCAAAGCCAACAATAAACTCCCTATACTAATAATCTCAAAGATTGCCATGAAATTAAGTGGTGGAATTTGAATGAAAATGGTTATGAAATCTAAGGGCTAGCATATAATCATTCAATTCCCAGCCCTTGAACCTCTGGATATATTTAGGCACGAGAGAAATGTGTGGTGGAAGGGAAGCATATTCTTACCTCCTCGTCAGGCTTCACGGCCTCCTAAGATCCGGTGACTCCCCCATGTCTCCCTCACATCCCAACACTAGCAGGTGTTCAAGCCCAGCTTGAACCGCGTGTGTGTCCTTCGAATTGTCCTCGTATCCGACACAATTATTCTATAATGTGTAGAATTTGTAGTGCATCTTTCTGTCATTGGTAAATTTTTTATATTTCTACCTGCGAGTGGAAAATTCTTTTCGTTTCTTTATTGGTTATGAAGAAGATTGCTCGTGTGAAGGAATTTATGCCCATCAGTGTGCTATCACCTATGAGTAGTTACTGGTAACATTTATGTCATGTGCCATTTCTGCGTCCCTTATTTACATTGACATTTATTGGTCCATCCCGCAGTTTTCCACCGTGGAAAATTCACTTTGGGATGTAATTGGTTTCTGATTATTCAAGAGAGCCACACTTTCTCCATCCCTCTTTGTAAAATAATAATTATTTTTTGTTCATTTCTCTCTGCCTTCAATTATTAATCGAATTTTAGTAAGCCCTTAGTTTTATCCTAAGAAAATAACCCGTTCACGCTTATTCCGCATAGTCATTTTGTACATCCTCGCCTCATTCCTGTCTCGTACGCTGAACAGCAGGAAACAAGAGTTCAGCGAGGAGACCCCTGTACTACAATTTTCAACAGCCCCCACGCTGCTCATTCCACGTGGGCGGGAGCTCGGGGATACCTGAGTCCCCGACTCTCTTGCTTTCTCACAGTCGCCTATACTGCACAGATCATTTGCCCCGGCTTAGACAAGAATGAGGCAAGTGTTTTACCTTCAGTCAGCCTATCCCTCACGCTTGATCCTTGAAGATATAGCGAGTAAATATGTGGTAAACTCTTTTCAAATGGATTAGAGACTTATGTACGGGTAGTAGGGAAATTCAAATCCTTGAAATACCCACAGGCGTCAACACTTCAAACCCATGCATATCCCACCACATATAAATCCCATGGCTAAACAAAAGGATTGATCCCACTGAATTCCAACTTAAATCAATGTTTTCCTATCCCTAGTGCAAAAATACTCATTCCTCTAACACTCTCCAAACTCGGGGTTCTCCAGCTTCAGTTGGTAGTCTAGCTGCTGAATGTTTGTTCGGGTCTATCACAAGCTTGAGGGCTAGATCTCCAATCCGGTTTCATTATTTTTGGCTTTGAAATAGTACAGAAGTCGATAGATGCTGTCGTTCCTGCCCTCCCTAGGAAATGTGAGAGTTTGTTCGAGAATTCTAAATAGGAATGACATGGGACACACATACTCATTGATGCCATCGCCGCAGTATGTGACCATAGACCTTTTGATTTTGTAACGAAGGGGTAACCGATCCCTCATTAGGTCCAATACACCACTTCTCTCTACCCCAGTCCTGGATGAATTGTATGTGGAGAAAGGGAGGGATTGATGAATCCAAGTGATTCGATACTACCACAACCATACATGGGATTTTCCATCCTCGCATCAACAGAGTCCACACTACTCTACTTCTAATATGCAACTTCCCCTCAATCCCTTCTCAGTGCTAAATCAATGGCAGAATCAGTCACATCAAGTGCGCTGTGTAAAGCCCAGCTCGGGGCTGAAACAGAACGGGGAGAGGGGGAGACCACAGGCCCTCCCGTCTTCATCGTATTCCCTTACAACTCCGAACAAACCTGCGTACCCGTGGACGGATTTAACTTAACATAAAGCATTGTGTAAGAGGCTCTGCAGGGCCGTAGACTGAATTCCATCCACTGCATGATGTCTTCTTCACAGTTGAAAACAACTGCGCACATGGAGGCCCACGATGGAATCACCCTATCGTTATTAATCCACTTATTATAATAGAGTAGACATTGAGAAATCCTGAGATGAGGGGAGGGGCAATTGCGGAATGAACAGATCGCTCCGTCGGACAGAACACGGCCGCTTGGCTAACCCACTCGATTGCACGCGTGGTGTGGGTGGGGAGGGAAGGGACGATGAGGAGAATTAATAGTGCCGTCGAGCTCAAGACATCTCATGTGGCCATGATTGAGCACTGTTACGTATATATAGTCTATTACACACACACACCCAGCCTTTTGCAAGATGAGGCTGAGGGAGATGCTTCCGTGTTATCGATTCCAAAGCTTAACTTTAAGTAGCAGTGGGAAGGAGCAATGGCGGCGGTGACGAACAAAGAGTAGGGACTACTGTGGCTCCATTTCGTTGATTATCATCCTCCCAGGTGGACGGGTGCACGGAAGATGTATGTACGCCCAGATGTACCTTTGAAGGCCTCCCTGTCAACTCCATGTCACTGGCTCTCGCGTGTACTCCATGAGGCCTCACGCAATGTCCATCAGATAACCGTAATTACTACAGCACACATCCTCCCCCTGAGAGCACTCCCAGTCGCCCAATTCATTTCAAAAGCGGCTCACAACATACTACTCAAGTCCTCGGGCTAAAAGATTGTCAAATCACTTGTCAAAGGGGAGCGAGGAGTGGTGTGTTGTGGGAGCTCTGGGATTCTCCAAAAAAGGCTAGGTGAAGTGCACGGATTTTCTCAATCTCTGGTCACTCCTCTCACCGAGGCGAGACGTAGGGCTTGACCAAAGGGTAGGCAAGTGGATGCTTTTGTCATAACTAAAAAGATAAAGAAAAACCTCGGAGGCACTTTTCATCTGAGGCTCTGTCATCACAGGATGTTGGTTTGATCTGGCGAATTTGAAAGAGAATCCACAATAGTCCATACAATCCATGCCCAGAGGGATTTTCCGCCTTTTTCCTATGTGTACTGGAGTGGGGTATTTCGTGTCATCCCGCCTGAAGACAAATCAAATGATTTTTACAGGGCCAACTCTCGCTCTCATTGATGAGGGATTTAGCGAGTAGTCAGGAGCATTTTGCTCCGTGAGGCAGGAGCTCGTGCAAATTGCACACATGTGCGGAGTCCCTGCCTGAAAATCAGTCGTTTACGTGTTCTGCATCTCCCCGGATTACGGAGGGAATAATAATGAAGGGTTTTGTTGGGGAAACTTTTGACACTTTTAATTGGGAGACAGCCTCGTGTGCCCATATGAACTGACTTTTCCCGGAGATCCCTCATAACAAATATATGTATCTAAAGTTGATTAATTTTGACAGGAGGAGGTTTGGCAGAGAAAATGAGCATGAACGGACGCAATTAGTACGTTGTTCCGGCGTAATGTAAGCGGCATAGAGGCGCCGACAAGGACATGAGATGTGACTTCCATTATTACTTTCATCCACAGACACCCTGAAACCCACACAGTACACGCCAATGTACACGCATACTCCCATATACACACGTGCACTTGTGAGCTCACATACACGTTCACCATTATGTACACAAACACTTGTAAGCTGACATCTATACACACATTTATGCATACAAGCACTTCCAAGCTGATACATACCGTTGCACACACACACACACACACACACACATACACACATTTGCAAACTGACTCACACATGAGCACACACACAACACCCTGTACGCATTCCATGGAGGTTCAAACAGTAGAGTTGACGTGCTCTGAGCTCTACACCGAATACGTTGGCAGCTCTACCACTATGTAGTGAATGTTCCCGGATCGAGCTGGTTAATTGAATTAGACGTAGAGGGGCTCAGAAGCAATGAGAATCAAAGTGTCACTTATTATCTGAGGAGAACAGGGCAATAATTAAGGGCTAATAATGTTAAATTTTTGACGGCAGACGAGGAATGTGACTCAATGAGAAGGTTCAAAGTTGCTCTGCTCATCAAGAGCCCCTCGAAAGAGCTCTATGCCTCACGCCTTTTAAATTGTCACGTGCGGCCAGCCGGCGGGGATCAGTTCTCAAAATCTGTGAAAATCCAATGGCTTACTTCAGCTAAATGAGGGGAGCTGAATGAATTCGTTACTATGTGGACTCGCTGAAAACAAAGCGGTGTACCATGCCCTTCATTATCATTCAGCTTCAGTCATCCAATCTGCTATTCAAGAGAATTCTAAACTGTCCCATATGCTCGGGACCCCACGAGTTTAATATTGCCGGAAGGAGGGAACCTTTTAGAATCAAAACTTATCACCGAAATTCTGATCAGAATGTCAGATTTTCAGGCGATCTCGGAAATATGAATAGTATATCAGTCTTCGAAGAATCGCTCTACAGCTAGACATCCTCTAAACACTGGTGAACAATTTACTCATGCAAAAAAATACAGTTTTTACCATTTCCTCACTCAGATATCCTAATGGAGATAGAGATTCTCCGAATGAATTGGACGTGTGAGTGAACGGCACTTATCTTCTACATTTTTGTATTGGGACACCCTGGATGGACTGAAGTGGTTACCATTCAAAAACTCTCAAGGCATATATATAGGCATTGAAAACAAGTGTGTGTAGCCGCTGGGAAATTGGGTAGCAACCATGCTCAACCGCACGGAATAGCTCAAGCTGAGCTGCACGCACACTCAATTCATTCAGTGGAAGGAGCTGAGTTGGCTCATAGACCATGCTGGTGCAATAATGCTAATGGAACTGACATGGTCAGGTCGTCGAAGCTCGAGGATGGTTGACTTGAAAGAGCCTACTCGGAATGAGTCTCGCGACCCCAGTTTAATAACACCAATCTCTCATACATTCTTAACGGAATGGGGGCATCTCTCTAATTATTTATGTTGAGACGGTGTCGTTGCACCTACATAATTTAAAGTTGTTCAAGGAGAGAGACATTCTCCTGTGACCCTCTCCCCTACGTGACTCAACTCAGCGGAATATTCGCCTTGAGCAACATGCGAAGGATCCACAAGAGTCCTATTATTACGACCTAAAGACACTTCTCATGTTATTTTAAATCTCCCTCTCCTTTTATTCCAGTCATGTTTGAGGAAACAAATAAGGGTGGTTGGGCGCTATAACCCGAGTTTATACAGTAGTACGAGTTCCATATACATTAAGCTCCACCAACTTCCGTGTCCGATCGCACAAGTGCCACTTGGGAGAATTTTCAAATGTATCCTATTTTCCAACAGAGCTCAAAAAGTTTTGTTCCATTCTCATATAGTTTTGAGTCCGAATTCCCATCGTTGCCAGCGACGATGGGGCTTGAAGTTGATTCTGATCCCATTTTCCGCCCGCCATCAAATACGATTCTGCCTCGCCTGAAACCTCATAAACATCCGAAAGTAAAAGTAATACGACAAATAGAAATCAACCAAATGTTTATGCACGTGAGATACTATACTTTTACTGTTAAATAAATGGCGAATTCATTAGGTACGCAATATTTATGTTATTTTTTCATAGCAGCAAAAGTATATCACGAACGATTTCCCTTATTTTGCATTAACAAATTTCAATCCCATCAGAGCTTGTCTATCAGCGTTATGGAGGGCTCAATTTCAGCCTAGACTAGTTTATTT
Source organism: Pseudobourletiella spinata (assembly GCA_009870155.1). NCBI lineage: Eukaryota > Metazoa > Arthropoda > Collembola > Symphypleona > Bourletiellidae > Pseudobourletiella > Pseudobourletiella spinata. Next base: position 6,470 of record WJFA01003273.1, on the reverse strand, counting down.
CAGTGCCCCCATGCCTAACGGGTGTGGGGTAATGTGAGTGTTTGGCTCAGTTTTTTTGGGCTCCGTCATAAAAAAATGAAATATTCGAACATCTCCGGACAAAGTGGTAATTTACGTGAGCGTTCTACAAATCATATATCTGAGGACTGCCGGATCAAAGTGTGTGAATCCGCATTCCCAATGCCTCGTGCGCGCACCACCGGCTATCCAGCAAGCACAGCTTTCCTCTCCATGAGGTTCATACTGCCAGATCCCTATCCGAACTGTGACCGGATGGAATAAACCATCGTACACAAAATCTGCTCATACACTAACCTATCTGACCATATCTGTGCCTACGTGAGGCTGGCTGAGGCGGATAGTAATGTTGGGAGAGGAGTGGAGTTAGTGGGTCCCATACTCCGATACGGTTTGTGCATTCAATCAGGAGCCAATACTTCCTTCCACACCTTCCTCACAGACGACCAGATTTCTTCAATAAATCACATTCTTTTCGACCTTAATGGCATGACCAGGGTGCGGCTCAGACGTTAGTACCCGGCAAGGTAATGACTTCCTCCTTGTGACCGTGCCGCGCTTGGAACAAGTGCTCTCACGTGTAGTTGTACAGGCTTTGTCACTGCCAGTGCACTGTTGTGTAGATATATGGACTGGGCTAATGCCATGAGCATATAAAGAGCGTGTGTCATGAGTTGGCGCGACACCTTTCACTTTGCGATCACGATCACCATGTGTGTAACAAGCAGGTCACGGGAAAAGTCAGTGATGCATGCTTTTGCACGTACGTGGAGAAACGTAGGATCTGGATGACCCGGACTGACCATTGAATGTATGGGAGAACTGTGTGGGAGTTGGAACTAATGCATAGAGCACTATGCTATTGATCCCAGTCAAAGTAGCTGACTTAGAGACTAAGGGTTATGTACATACATATTTTCCAGTCATGCAGTGCCGTCAATAGTGAATATTGGTGGTGTTTTACTCATGCAGATCCCTTGAAGGATTCTTTCAATGTTTGAAATATGCACCTCCTTAACACTGTCTCACGTGAAAGGGAGAGAAACTACCTCAAAGGCTTCTTTCCAGTTCTTACACGCGTCACCACAGTTTTGAGCTGCACTTTCACTCGCATGTGTACACACGCTGATTCAGTTCAATTCAGGGTGTGGAAAGAGATACTTTTATCCAGGGGGAAATTTCTAACTCCCATTGCGGGACACGTGGAAGAACATCTGACGGACGATCTGGCTGAGCGGCATTCATTGTTGGTGGGTATGTGGGATGCTGAAGTACGTAAGCGCATCCGGTCCATTTCACCGTCATGAGAGGCATACTAAGCATAAAGTGTGACGCAGTGAATGTCTTTGGCAATGTGGACCCAGGATTCTAAGTTGTTCTTGGGGAAGTAGTGGGAGAATTTCTGGATAGATGGGCTGGGAGGATACGAGGGAATGTCATACTCATATAATTTGCTGAGAACATACAGACTCCCAGCATTGTTGGTTGCCTCGCCTCCACCAACACGGGCGGCTGAGCTCGTGCGTATTTGTCGTGCGGAAGGCTGGATGGGTTAAGAGAGTCGGAGGAATTTTGAGGATTTAACCTTAAGCACCTCGTTTTAGAATCTGTTCAGAGGGGCCGGAGGGGTGAAAGTCTTGACCGTACAAACGAAACAGCAGCTGTTTGTGCACGCCTTTCACCCACACAACTTATTTCATCTGTATTTATAGTTGGAGAGGAAATTTGGAGAAAATTGCATCATTCGCACTGGTACACACCAACTTTAAAGTAAAGCTTGTTTACAATTTTCTTCAGAAGTCCCCTTTCAGGAGAGAAACTTCCTTCTGCTGGCAGTAGTTCAGTGTGCACTGTACCCGTTCGGGTTACTTTTACCTGTACCTTTCTATTCATTCAAACAGTTTTGGTAAACTTATAAGTGTGTCCGTGTGTGTCTGTGTGTATGTATGTGTATGTATGTGGCGTGATAGTGAGTGCCTAGTGGAGTGGAGAAAGGTTGTTATATACTTTGTTGTATCCAGCATTCATCCATACCATCCCCGTCCTGAGGAGATCGTGCTGGAGAGAGGTCGCAGACAAGCTTAAAAGGCTTGAGTCGACTGAGAGTTTTCCCTATTGATCCCATACTTTTCCGCTTTCCCCTGATACCTGATCATATATATGTATGGTTTCTCTATGGCTCCATTTGAGCGAATTGTGATGATTTTTTGGCATCTTCCTCGTTCGTTGATTTCGTAAAATCTGGAACCGCCCGTAAGCTTTCCACATGACTGATAAAACGCCGTTTGGCATCCCTGTGGAATCCAGGGAAAATCAGTACGGATTCCGTTCCCATGTTCAACATTCTCATGTTGGTTTCAATGACATGTGGAAAGAATATAAGGATTCTATTTTAAAAAACTTCACTTCAGCTTCCTTTTCTGATTAATTATAGATTTTCACGAAACCGCAACATATGTACATCATTAACGTTAGAATACAATATTATCGTTACCACGAACTATCTCAGGTAACTTGTAAAACACACGATCCTGCCAGGATACTGGAACTTGGAGTCTTCTGATTCTGTGAAAAAAACTATTGATGAATTTAAAATGTGGAAGCTGCTAACGGCATCTGTCGGTATGGGAAGCACGAGACTTTACATTATGATAGTTTGGTATGTGCGAGGAACTGAAAGCCTCGAATGTATGTTAAATTCAACTCAGGGTTGCAGTTGTACCAAGCTCTCTAAATCACGCTAAGCTTACGCCTCCCCGTATATCCGAAGATATGTAAAGCTGGAGGTACACGGAGGAAATTTATTGCGCAAGAACCGCAGTTTTGCGAAACTTTTCCTTCGCACAACAGCAATCTTACGAAGCGCAAGTTTCAACGAGGTGTACAGGGGAAACGAAATATTTCAAGTTGAAATTTTAAATTTTGCCGCTTCAGACGTTGTAGAATTGGCGGACTTTTTAAAAATACCAGTGAAACACGTACAAGCAAAAAAACTCCCGCCGGCATTTTTAGTGGTTAACCAATCACGTCGATGCAAGTTGCCAGAAATTGCCTCGCCGAGGCAATTTATTCCACGCAACATTTTGAAGAGAAAATTTCAGTTCGGCTGAAAGTTTCATTCACGCGTACACTTGCACATTTCGCGCAAGAAATTTCCTCCGTGTACCACCAGCTTTAGGGATGAGGAACTTCTTTAAAGCTGCATATGGCTGAGAGGGAGACACGACCAGAGCCATCTAACCATTCGGCAAGTAAATAATCCCACGAGCTACAGATGAAACCGTCACTTCGAGCTCAATGCAGAAATTGATACCAAACCAGAAATGCAGCGATGAAATTAACTTTGATAAAGAATTGTGTTAATTAAAAAAATCCTTTCAAAGGCAAGTTTGTACAGTCTTACATGAATTAGCTTGTACTTAATAGTTAAATCTCCAAGGTTTCAAACGTAGAGGGTAGCATAGAGCTGCAGACTGCAGATGGTGTGCTGTTTGCGAGGTGCGCTGTTGTCTACTGACAAACTGAAGACTTGGGTGGTACGTTGGAAGTCAATACGAGAGGAATTGACTTCAGTCTTTTTCTATTCTCTTGCGCGGGTGGAAGCTTTGGTGTCATGCATTGTTAATGCACAAGTGCGGAAGAAACTTTCTCTATGAATAATTTGTTGCTAATGAAAGCCTTACCGGCGAACACATGGAAGCTTTACATCTAGTTTAGCTCGAAGCATATACGATACGACTGAAATATTGAGCGAGGAAAAGTTTAGATGTCGGAGTCTCCTATAACAACTGACACCTCCCAAGTTTTCAACGCCTAATCTCGGATTCTCCCTGACACTTCATAAATTTCGAATGAGCCCATGTCTTGAGATTTTCTTAGTGCTGCTAAGTAAGTGCGAATAAGTATAGAAGTGGCACATTACCACTACCGTCACCAGGAAGAGAGCTATGTGTTCAATCATTAATCCAATACGAAGATCCAATGAGTGATAAGAGTCTATGACAGCAAAATTACCACATTGTAATGTACTCATCGTAATACTACCACATCATTTGCGGACTTCCACCTAGCACTGCATATCTAACACGCAAGAACGGATTGAGGACATTCAGCATGCATGAAAGAGGTATTCACTGACATTTAATGATGGGCGGGAGCTGTGAATCTTTTAACTGGTTAAAATATGATTTCTCACATCTGAAAATACAGTGACGTTGTGAGTAACACATTTTTATAATAAACAATTCATCATAAAATTTTTACTCAGTTGCAATAGTCATCAAGCTATTTGGACTTTGGTTAAACTCAATCTGCAATAGCTCGAAGAATTCTTCAAAAATGAGGCGGCAGGCACGAAGCAAATGGACCCGGGCGAGCATTCTTGGAAAAGTATGAGGAGCATTGGATTGCTGTGAACGAAATTTCATGAAACTTGTAAAAATTCAGTTTCAGTTCAATCCAGAATTAGGCTAACGTTCTTACGGTTAGAACCATGCTAGATACATAGAATGTATTGAATCGCAGTGCCATTTCCTTTATGGTCTTCAAGCACGTTAGGATATCCATGTCCTGTTGAACGAGGTCAATACTGTTGTCTAATATCCTCGGCCATTCCCACAGAACATTCAATAAACTGACTTCCTCCTATGGAATACAATAATTAAATCAAAACAGCTTCTTGTTTCTGCATGTTGGCTCCCAATTTGTAGTCAAGTGACTACGACGTAAAGCTACATTACCTTCGACGTTAGTAATGAAAAGTCGATTTCACGGGCCGACGGTAGTGGTGGATACTTGTTCGAGCTTCTCATACTGGCGAATTTTTTTAACACGGATACCACTCTGGAGTAGTTGTACATTATAAAGAGCACCCCTGAAGATGATTTTTTTCCAAGTAGCGAGTTAAGTTTTATGGAACTTAGAGTTTCAATAAGTCATATCATACCTGTGTTCATAGGTAGTTTCTCCTTCTCCTTTCCCATTAAAATTTCCATGTGGACCGCCGGATTCTTTTGGAGCAAGTCAAAGTGCACCATGGCTGTAGCCAAATTCGAAGCTGATACTGTCCAGCTCAGATCGATTCCATCCTTAGCTGACTCCCCATCTAATAGGCCGCAACTTGTAACATCCTGTAAGCATAAACTACGGCCGAGTTAGTCATGATGGCTGAATCTCTAAGACCAGAGGGCACAATCAATGAGAAAACTCACTTATGAAAATATTCCGTTGTCATATCCCTCCCAGTGGAACAATCTTTGCTTTCACGCACTGTGACGTTACCCATAGAAACACGCTGGCAAGTTTTCTTTCCTTTATTATTAGTAGACATGATGAACACATCATTCATGAAATTTGAATCTGGCGGCAAAACAAAGAATTTATTCGTGTCCACGACATGTCCAGATTTCGCGAGAGCAACGGCAATGAAACGGCAGGTTAAAAATTTTCTATACTGCGATAATGGCATCTTCCCGGTGGGGCCTTTGACCTCATAGGCTGCTACGCGGATCTACAGACAAAATTTTTTCAGTTAATTTCAATTTTTTGAAGCAAAGAAGTGTTGTCATCCACCGTGCAAGAATCCAGTAGGTGTGAGTGCGACCTCTGGCACGCACGGGGGTAATTATCCGTAATCCAGAGAATTGTGGCTTCGGCAACTGAAGCAACAGAGAGGTTAATTTCGAGAGATTTGAACTTGTCCTTCGATTCCACGGCCGACAAGATGGTTAGGTCAGTTTCTATAGGTGGACACTGTTGATAGAAAAACATTAATATTAGGCGACTTAATGCCAATAAACTACATTATGAGACAACATTCGAGCCAATCAAATTCAAAAATTGATCAGGGGGTTATCAGGATCAGGATTTAACAGGACATCTTTCTCTTACTAGTAGGGGCTATCTAATTTCAGATAAAGTAACGTACAGCAGAATATGAGCTCGTAAAATTAGGCTCCGTGGGCGTTTTCCAGTTCTTTTCAAACATGAATTCCCTCCAAAGACTTTGTGCATCAAGAAAAAACTGCCAGTTAAACAACACGGGAATGGCATCCTTCACTGAAGAGCGAAAAATGTTTGTCTTGTAACATCTCGCGCATAGCTGGGCAAACTCTGACACTAGGGTATCAGAATCAAATTGAATCTCCACGCACTGAATTGCATTACTACCATCTGTCACTTTTGTATTGTGATTGATAGGCTGATGCACATTAGAGACAGGAGATAATGAAGGGCCATCTTCAACGGGGCCAATCTTTTCCCGAAGTAATCCCCTGAGAAAACTCTCAATAAATTTACACAGAGGGTCAGAGTTACACGAAAAATCACTCATAGTAAAGAGGGTTTCACAGCTTCATCTATCATTTCCTATCTTCCTAGTGCTTATTGTGACAGTTACGGACAGGCGCTATGATTTTTCCCATAGGCTAAGTCCTTCGTCTGTACTCGTTAAA
>WJFA01003272.1:0-13348 GCA_009870155.1 Pseudobourletiella spinata | reverse complement strand
ATCTGGTACAAATCTTACAACAGTGTCACCTTGGCCTCGAATTGTGAAAAACCAGCACATGTGGTTGCAGTGCTGAGGGATGTTTTATTTTCTCCGCAATGAAATGTTTCTTTCGAACTGCATACTGCTATGCAGTATAGCCATCCTCATAATTACAAGTCCCTGGAACAAATCATTAACATGCTTGACCCCCACCCCTGGACTGAAGGAGGTAATGTAATCGGGCTCGATAACTAGGTGAGTATGCACGTAGTGAGATGACGTATAGGTGACCACAGAATGTACGTTAGACCGTTTCGTTCTTGAGAATGCAGTACATCTGGCAGTCACGATGATGGCACAGGAAGAGGGACAGTCTAATGAACTGAAAAGCCTTCATGAACGCGTTAATTTGATATGCTTGACGAATACAGGCGATCCCTATCACTCTCTCTCTGCAGCTATTCAGCAGGTTAGGTTTAGGCGTTAAGATGGTTCGAGAAGTGAAAGTATGAGAAAAGAGGCTATAAAGAGATCGAAAGGAGCTTACAACTTGAGCGTGTAAGTCGGATGTAGAGATTGACGGAAATCTGAACGGAGTTTAATTGGAATGAAACGGAAGAATAAATCTGAGTAAATGGCCACGGAAGTCTTGTACACCAGTGTCGTAACCAATAATGTAGTAGCAGCGTTGAGGCATTCACACCGTCGTGGTTATCATCGTCACGGTCAGGAATCACAAAGACATAACTACACGAATTACTGACACAGACAAATATCGATTGGTTCCGCTCTCGGCAGCAGCACCCGGAGTAGTCGTGCTCCTCGTCACGGTAATGGTAGTGGGAGCAGTCTTCAGACAAGGAGGGCCAAATGGAATTTATATGAGGGAAACTTTTGACTCGTTTTTTCTTCTCACGACCATTTAAAATACTTGGAGAGGCTTTGACATAGGACAATTTAGGAAAAGTAGAAGCCGGCGTAGATGCAGTGGCTGTGCTAATGTACCTGCGATGGCGTGACTTTCCCGTCACTACTCCGCCACCGTCGTCTTCGACGTGGCTCGCTAAAGGCTGCTGACGCGACGGATTCCATAATGATATCTGTCCACGTTCCATTTCATTTTGGCTAATACGGGAGGAAACTTTAACGTGTCCTACATACTTCTCTCTCCCTCTGATGTCCACGTCACTTGTTGGTCCTGCTAAGAAGGATGATATTACTGTAAGCTGGTGGAAGATACGTTCAGGTGGTAGGGCACACAACTCCACGCTCATGTTTCGTCCAAGATGATAATTTTGGGTTGGATTACTGGGGATGTGGTTTTCATAACCCGCGCTTGATGTAAACAAATAGCCTGCTCCCTTCCTCTCACTCCTTCCGCGCTACTGTCACTGCATCGATTCTTCTACAACTCGCGGAGGGGATATGACATTTCCCCCTTACAGCGAATGACATGGTCCTGTTCCTGTTCCCCTTTCGCCTCTATGCGGGAGGTTAAAATGCGGTCTATCAATTCGAGATGATGGTGGGCAGGGCTCAGGGCTACATGGGCAGTTATTGGGACTGGAGCAGTAGTGGCAGTCTGTTCTCCGTTGACTCACGGGGTGAGAATTTGGAGGACTTTTCGCTTTCTATACTCATAATGCATTTCAAGTACATCTTTTAGTGTGATCGGTGTCTTATTGGCTTGAGTACTCCTCCTCCTGAGAAAACCTGAGAAGGCTCCTTCCTCCGTTTTGCACCGCTCTACTTACATCTATGAATGCAATAACTAAATGGGTCATGAATATGAAATGGGATACATGCAACCCAGGGAGAAGTCTCTCTCACTCACACCCTTTTCCACAAGAGTGAACAGCGGCCGAAATTTCGCTTCGTCGGAGGGCAGGCGAAGAAACTTTCAAACTTTCCCTCATTTTCCAATTCTTTCGAAACCAATTGGGAAACAAGCTCCCTCTTCCACTCGGGACAAAGTTGATACAGGAACTTTCTTTCAAAACACTCGAGGGTGTGAAAGGAGTACATGTTCGTCACATTTACACATATGCACTCCTTTTTTGGATATAACTACTTCTTCGTTGGCGGGACGAGTTACAAGATTCGGAGTTTATTATTGAAATTTTATTTCCCCGCTCCAAGTTACTTTGGACAAACCAACTGGTGATCCCATACTTTGACTCACTCACTCACTCGCTCACATCCTTCGCCAAGCTTTTCCCTATGGGTGTACATTTTCAAAGCCTTGCGGTACAGATACAGAGATGACACGAGCCGTGTTTGCTACGTGCTCTCACTACGGAATCCAACTTGATTGCCGTCCATATTCCTCTTATCAGAAAAGGGAAAGTCGAAAATTTCTTCGTGTTCCAATCGCACACTGCCGGGCCACATGTTGATTCCACTCTATTACTCCACCAAACACGCTCGATAATAAAGGGATGTAACGAACCACATTATCGCCGGAACTAAATTATTAACTTGTGGCAATCACTTGAATCAGGAGCGCAGAGCAGCACGCATACTTACAACGTTCCTGGGCAGCGTAGGAACATGTAAAAGCACGTATAAATAATAAAGACAGGCCCCACTGACTCTCATTTATATGCACACTGATGTCCGCACTAACAGAGGAGCATAACTTTCTCCTAACAAGAATCTTCAAGTGCAGCGTCTCATTTCTTCATGTAATGCACATTCGTTAGGAATTCATGGTCCAATGTGATGGAGCTACTTTGGAATCGTGCTATACACTATACCAATTATTAGTTCATCTGAACCACTGAAAATTATTCATTCCACTTTTCCTTTCCAAAGATCCCTCCTCATCTCCACTGAATTGCCAGATATATTACACGGTCTTATGTGTACATAACAAACTTCTCACAACGATGCGCAAGCTGAGGGTGATTCCCGACAGACTTGTTTGAAACTGTGCGTGATAGGTAATGACCAACGACTTGTTACTCAGTGGAAACCTCTCATTTTCCCATCAGCTTTAAAATTGAACCATTCTAATTAACTGCGAAAGTCAGGAGGAAATGAGCCCGTGACGCTGAGACATATCCGCAATTATGTCCAGTCCCACGCCATTAGACACTAGTATGGAGTTGGCTCCATTAGGTGTACCAGCAGTCGATAAAATGGCTGATGTCAAGGTCATTATCAATGAATTGGGTATCAGGAGACAGAATCTAACTCGAGATTCGCACCGCGTGATGGGCTGACAACGCTGGATGTTGAAACCAGGCACTCACACTGCTACAGACGGATGACCGCCTATCCACAAAGTTCTTTGATATTAGCGGAATAAAACCCACAGTTAGATGTCCCACCCACTGTACCGAACGTGAGGATAACGTGATGGACCTTCTTAAAAACTCATTGTGGACAGGATTACAGCTTTGGTTTCCGCCAAGCCCAGCACGAGAGGTCCTTGGAAAGTCGGAGTAGTAGGACTGCTGAGGGGACTCACAGTAGTGTATGGACTAGCAAGAGAAAGAATCGGCAGCAGTAGTGGTTGCGGCCGCGATGACTCCTTCCAAACAGTCCGCCTCCACACGACCTCCCCTTAAACGATCTGAGCTTGGTAGTAAATTTTCCCTCTTCCCTCCCTCACAGTGCCGAATGGCTCGCTCTGGGTTTCCACGAGTAAAATACCACCACGGGCAGAGCAGACAAAACCAACTGCACACACACAGAAGACACACAGAATCCGCTTACTGGAGGCTGGAAAGAGAAGGTTTGGCTGTATTCACGTTCCGATGGAATGGAGTAGGGGTTAGAAAGATTTTATCAAACCGAAGGTGACAATGTATGTAGCCGGGACTCAGTTAACCCTGACGTTTCATTCTGTGCCCATCAAAAATGCAAACGATCCACTTCCGCGTATCACTTCGAATACCTGTGGGGCACTCTATGATAATTGTTATGGAGTCACCTCGCCGCACGGTGTTTCGTACATCCCTTTGGTCTCACAAGGAACACACAAAGCCCACAAACACACATCCACCCACCAGGGCACAACAGTCACACAAGGGAGTAACAAGTCTGTCAAGAAAATTCCATCAGTAGGAACTCTAACCCGCCTATCCCCTTCCACTCCTCTTCCATGTCAGTCGGTCGGCTAACTCAGGCTGCTCTCAAGATTTAGTACGGCAAGGAGAATATGGAATTTAACGAGAGTGATCGTCAGGGAGGAGTGCAGAGAAGTGGAAAGAGGAGAGTTCTGCTGGCTTCAGATACGTAATCCCACGTAATATGCCCTGTCTTTCCAGGGCAAGGGCATTAGCAAGTCGGGAGTGATACGCTTTGCACCACCAACTATTTGAGATGAGTACAACGGAACGGCAATATCGATGAGCACTCCAGGACGGCACACATGAAGCGCACATGAGTAGTTCAGTAGCAGACCTCTTTGTATCCAGCTTCATCCGTGGCCAGGATGGAAAAGCGAGGGAAAGAGGGAATGAGCGGTGGAGGTAGAGTAGGTGAGAAACGAGATTCATCTCTTACATTTCAAATCCCTGTGCCCTTGACACAAGAACAACTTTGGTTTATTCATTTGAAATAGTACACAAACCAGTAAGCTCACAAAAACCACTATCACACTCACCAACTCTCGATTTTACCACACTTTACAAGAAAAAGTATGTGAAATTTAGGGGTGCGAGGTGGGCCCTAAGACATTCTGCCACTGCTCCGATCCATACCGCTGCGCTGGGTAAGACGAGGTCTGCAGGCGAGCATCCTCTATATTATCATAAGAACGAAAAAGAGCGAGAAAATGTAGGAAAAGCCTGCACTCGGGTTACTATCTGAGCCGGAGCTCGGAGGCAGTGGTACAGAAAGAAAAGATCCCCTATCGTGTGCTCACGCATCCATATACTGATTGCTCCTATGCAGTCTCTGGCGTGTCTACAGCTTGAATCTTGCAATTCCTCTATATCACAGCACAAACAAGGAAACGCACTTACACATACACACAGGAAATCGCGGACAGTGAGTTACACTGGATTTTTCAATTGAATTTGAGGAGCCTTAGTTGTTAGAATCAATAATGGGAATTTGATGGCTCATTAGTCGAATGTGCAACTGAGGATGGCATACTTCCATATGAGAAAGTTGACTGAGCTCAAATGTTTTGACANGATGGCATACTTCCATATGAGAAAGTTGACTGAGCTCAAATGTTTTGACAACCAGAAACATGGAAGAGGACCGTAAGGTGGTCTTGCCTGGGCAGGCAAACAAGGAAAAACGAGAGCACCTCTGTTGTCTTCCATGAAGTTCTGAGAGGAGAATCCTCGACGCTTCTGTTGTCTACTTTCGTTTATCTAACGTCAAACATGATCCAACTAGGAAGATCAAAGTCTAGCTTGGAATTTATTTGGAATTTTTTTGAACTAGCTTCAAATCAGGAGATGTTCGACGCCCTCATGACCGCCACCGCACACCTCGCACGACTACAGCTAACAACAAGTACATACATGTAAAAACGCATGGCCACAGTCTCACCTCTTTGTGTGGTACCATTTCTCTACACTCCTCCGCGAAGCATTAGCGTTTACAGTGGATCATGGGAAATGCTAGGCTTCTTTATAGCCCTCTAACTGCTTAAATTTAAAAATGGTACAGCTTCGATGGAGTATCTTGCGTCTCTCCAGCCAATATTTTGCAACTTTGCAGGATATTGGTTATAAATATTGTAAGGAACTTATCCTCAATCAAATTTCAGACTTTCCACAGATTTTTACTTTTCCAGGTTTTGTACACACTAACTCTGCTTGACTAATTTCTGTGACTTTTCCTATTACTACGAGCTTCAGCTTCGAAAGCATTCACAAAAAGCAAACAGAATCACTGATCTTAGTCCACCAACACCTTCGGGCTAGAAGCTAGAACCCAAATGGTTGAATGAAAGATAATCTCTCATCAGTTCAATACTCAAACCAGTTCACATTGACCTTGAATTTTGCACAAATTGGTAGACTCGGGAAATCCTTAGCAGAGTACCCAGTACTAACTATTAAACAATTTCAGCGGGTGATAAGATCAAATGATCAGATTAAGGAGTTTGAGTTGGGTGTGGACGCTTAATAGCCACGCTGGCTCTAGTCACACCAGGAGCACTGTACGATGGGTTTCACGGTCAGGGATTGTGTCGGCAAGAAGGGAGAGCGTGCGGTCGAAATTTATATCGGTGGGCTCTCTTATACAATCTCTTCTCCTCCGGCACATACCACCAAAGACCATTTCAACCCCTTCTTTATTTCCTTCATTATGCACATACTGAGCAATAGGTTCACATCCTCCTGCGTGCAACGTTGCTTTGCATCGATCTCTTCTTCAAACTTCCCCCACTCCCTCTCGCTCTCCCCCTCTCCTTTCCATTCATATGTCCAGGATGTGATTCACATCTACATTTGCCAGGAATAAAAGAAACTTTTTCACAATGTAATGCTCATATTAGTGTCGTTTGCACTCGTAGCGTGCACAATATAGATAGGCTATTAACCCCATCCACCCTCAGTTAAGCTGTATGTAAGTCTCACATTATGATCGCGGGAGATCTATACGAACACGCATAATCCTGACTTTTCCTTCCTGCGGATATCTTCTAATATGATTTTGAGCACAAAACTCGCTTTCCCATCTAGATTTATGCCTAACATAAAACTCGGATGGCATGCAAGCTACAATCAGTACTCCTCTGAGCTCCATTCGGAAGAAGTGGATGGTGTTATAGAGTGGTGAACCGGGCGGTTCATTTCTCCTCGAATCTCCACTTGTACGACAACTCAGCAAAGACCATAAACTATTTGCACTGCTGTTGCTCATCGGATCCAAAGTGACCCATGGGTGGTTACGTTGTCATTTTAATTAGTATAATCACATCGGCGTTAAAACCTATCTTGTTGACACTAATCGTAAGCGATCAAGTAGTACTGCTATTAGTGCCGCGGATTAGTCAAACAATGGTTTAGAACGGTTTAAAACCTATAAAACCGAGCAGAGGACACAATACGTGGGGGACATGGGACGGTCGTATCAATATATCATTCCCTATTGACTGAACGAGAATTGCCTCCCAGGAGGAGAGTTCCGGGAAACGATGATGGTAGTAGAATGGTGTCGAATGCGTGACCCCCAGCAGAAGTCCTTCTACAGTATAATTTGAAAAGCCATTGGTAACGCTACTTGATCCAATATGATCTCTCGGCTAACTCAAGAGTTGTCTTTGTTGCCACAAAGAAGACGATTACACATACGAGAGGTAAGGGGAGAAGAAGAAAGTTCAGTAGTACTTCCTTCTCTCTGCCTGTCACGCAGCTCTGATCTGGTATTTCCTTTGTCATGGGGTATTGCTCGCTCTGTACTGTACGCTGTACTCCATGCATGAGTTCGGTCTCCCGACATGGGTGTACATGCCAGCGGACCTGGACGACTCCAAAAACCATAGAGTCTCTTCCAAATACCATAGCAAGCAACATATGGTGCCCAACTGCCATATATATTCTACAGTTTGTGTAACCTCCGGAACCATGGTGGGGAGCCTGCAAGTGAAACTTAGCAAGGGAGGCAAGTAACCGCGGAAAAATGATTAGAGGTTAGAGAGCCAGAGTACAAGGCCAGGAGTTATCACTCATCAAAAACACGTAAATATTCCTTGAGAGGGAACAAGACTGTAGTACGAAGTTCAAAGGCTGAGTGAATTACTGAATTCTTTCCCGCCAAGAATTACTAAATACTATTTTGTGTGCTGGAAAATACGAGGAAAAAGTTACTCGGGTCATAAATATCAATTAGGGACGCAGAGGATGGGGTGTAAAAGACTTTGCTTCGCCTCCCGCACTCACGGAAGATGTGGAAAGATATAGAGGATGGGAAGTCCACCTCTACACTTGGAGAGCCACATTTCGCACTCACTACAATATCAAATTAGCCTGATACGAAGTAATGGGGTGACAAAGTATATGATTACCATGAGTTCCTTACCGTCTGATAAACACGCAGCAGGTCCATCTCCTCAATCACCTCATGGTGTACCGCTAGCCAGCCCCAGATCACCAGACCCATCGTCCCAACCATTTTCCCACCCTTTCACTTTTGTCACACGATACCAGAAATAGTGGTGAAACTCATTCTGGTGGGATGGACAGGGCTATTTTCGTTCCTTTTGTTTTGTTTTGTAAAGAGAGACAGCTACGCCAAATGCCAAATACATCTGACAGGAAAATTCACCGAGGGGCAGGAAACATGAACAAGTTAGCTAAGAGTTCATGGCAAAGCTAGAATGGAGCTTGAGCTGCGTAAGTACTGGATATGCCATTTCTTTCCTAGTAGATAGATACATACTTTAGCCTGAAGTAAACAGGAGCCAGGCCGTTTTCAAGGATGAAAGGATCTAACATCCCAAGGAAAAACCTATCGAAGTAGGGAAAATGACATTCTGGACAGCCTCCGGCCGCGATTGAGTGAACCTTTTGAAGGGTTAAGAACAATTGAATCCATGGACAACTCAATTTAAAAAATACAAATGAAGTACGACTGGCTAGTAACCCTCGTGGTTTACAGGCATCACTTTGAGGGTTTACTGGGCAGTCATCCGGGGTCCAGATACCATTGTGGCACTGCAGTGAGAATGGTCATTTTAATGAGTTCGCAAATACTCACTGATGCTATGAAATACTGCTCCGCAGGGTTGAGGCAGGAACTCAATACCATTCAATAGAATTCAGGCCTCCTACAGCGGAAATCAATATTGAAAATTTTTAGTAAATTACACCCTGAGGTGGAATCTGCAGTTTCATCTGTGAGTCGGGCGTTGTTTTTCTACAACGCACTCTACGAAATTCATCGCTATCGCATTTTTTCATAATTGCTACAGTCATAATGTTGGAACAGACTATTTTACCGCGCCAATCAAGGTACGCATCTCTTTAGCCTAAAATGCGTATCTAGGATTATTCTCAATTTTCTTATGTAGCGTCCGCTACTTTATGTTTTCGTCGTGTCCCTGGGTCTACCTGTCGATGCGATAAGTTGTGAACGGATCGGAATTTTTCAACCGGATCTTTACCAATCGGTAGCAACAGTTTTAGAACACGTTCCCACTCAAACTATTCAAAATCTAATGGGTCATTCGAGTTCACCGGATACTAGCTTAGGCCATGATGCTATTAAAATTTTTGAACGGGGAGGTCCTTCGGGATCAACGGATAAACTTACCATGAATCGATTGGAAATATTAGCCTCATCTTTACCAATCTGTAGCAACTGCATCAGGGTGTAAAACCATTGAAAGTGATGAAAATCGTGAAGGTTTCTGCAGTCATCGGATGACCTTAAAATCGGACGTAATTTTACAACAATTTTAAACAGTGTTTTACAAAACGAGTAAATAAACCTCGCAGTTAATACTGTTCTGTGACGCTAATGAATTGAATTGCGATTGCTGGTTTATTCTTCATACATTTTCTGAAGTAAATATTACCAATTTTGGAGACGATAGTAGTATATTATCAAATGGCTCCAAATGTGTTTCTCATTTTCAAAATCGAACAGCATAATTAACCTGAGCTGGTATTTGTCTAGAGGCTGGAGTGTAAATTTTCATCTGAAGTTGCAACGGCAAAAGCAACTAATAGTACAACTAACAAGGCAATGGTGGACTCGTTCAAATAGATCTAAGTCTAGCTATCACCAATCAAAACTTCTTGCGAACCTCAATCTCACCTGTATAACCATGTCCATGGAGGAGGGAAAGGCGATAAAACTGGATCCGTAGAGCTAAAGGTGAGAAACTTTTGATTAACTCACAACTCCGCCATTTATGACCATGAAACGATATGCACTGAACAGAATCAGTACTAACACGTACTCCCCGAAGTTTGTAAACGTGTTATGAGTTATGCAGGCAGGGGGAAGTAGTACAGCACTATATCGTCGTATACTAGACTATTCAAGCTAAAATCAATCCCCTCATGTTTTTCCCGATGACACAGATCGTACGAAGGTCCCCAAGTTTAACCTCAGCATCAAGTCTATGGAAGGCTTTCAGACCATAAGTTTTTATAGTGCAATTTGTGGAAAAAATCGGAGTGTGCATAAAGCCTTTATGGTTTTGCCGTATCGAAAATTACTGTGATGAATAACTGTGTGCAACGGTCCTCCATTCCATGGAGGACCGTTGCACGCAGTTATTCATCACGACGTGAACCAGCTCCTGAAAGGAAATTCGAACTACAGCCGTCCTCCTCAATGCGCCACTACCATTAACATTTATAGTACTACCACTCTTTCTGTTAGGATATTTTCATATTTTTCTATCAATATTTGGGTCAAAATAATTCAGCAAGGTAGTAACAAAGACTCTTTATTCGTCAGAAATTTTACATGGAACGAAAAACTAACAGATAATTCTGGTCATACAAACATGCAGAGTTCCTACTGTGGCACTCCGCCGTAACTGTATCAGCCTACCTCAAGGGAAGTAAGCTTTTTTCTCAGCCTTATCCAATGCCCCCTATATATGTCTCTGTAGATATGGCGTGGCGGCCACGGTGAAAGTCCGGAAGAGGGACATTTCCCAATCCTTATGGCTGCTGCGAGGATCTTCCTAAGGGAAATCAAATGTTTGATGAGGGGAAGTCTTTCCTTATGAAAGGAGTCCAAACACCAGTCCATACCCTATTGCACGGGCTTAATGCCGTGGATGACTTGATGATGTCACTAATACTACGGAGCTCTAGCTCATATTTTGACCCAAGATACGAGAGGGTTCACCTCGGACTCGGAGAGTTCGGATTGTGTAACTCGATAATTCAATTTAGTTGAAGGAAATGGATTCTGCCTGTAAAACACAGTGGACGTGGGCCATCCGAGCACTTCAAAAGCTCTCCACGTCCACATGCGATGATAAAACAGAACTAATACATCACCTCAGCTGGTGGAGTTGCCCCTGCACTGACAAAAGTAGCATGGGATGGTCCAGTTCGGTTTTTTGATCGTTCCAAATAACCTCTCCGAATACGTGTTTGGGGATAGAGGACGGATAAAAACTCAAACATATGAGGGAGAAGCGCAGAAGTAACGGGACTATCAATTCCACGTATCCTAGTAGGACAAGTGTATATTTCAAACATATATGGAGCTCGGGTGTGTGAGAGTTTTAGCCTTAAATCCTTCTCCATGCTCGGTGTATACGGTGAAAGGAGAACTTGGTACAAGCCAGAAGCAAGGAAAGAACGCAGAGTTGAGGACTGTATGGTCTAAATGTATTAACGATAAGTTCATATCCCCTCTCACCCCACTAATAGTCGACGTGTGAAAGGGGAAAATTCAGGAAAGTGAACCTCCCTCCCCAACCTCACAATCTGGACATTGTGTAGCTTAAGAGTGTGGGTGTTGGGTATTTGAGAGGAAGTAGAGGGAATGAATGAAACTGGCAGGTCCTTTACTAACATTTACACATAGCTACAAATAATGAGTATTTAGCCCGTATAGATATGTTGCCAGGAATCGTAGGCTATTCTGTGCTCTAGAGTGCCACATGGTACATCGAGTCTTCAGTAGGCAGAAGTGGTCACACCAGATAGAAGTGAGTATAGAACTACAGTTAGAGAGACCTTGCAAACGTACAAACTTTTTTTAAAATGGGTCGGAGGCGTTCACCAAAGAATAATTTCGTCATGTATTTGCACACAAAACAAGTGAAAGGCCATGGTGGTGTCACACGGGGGAACATCGACTCCCAATCCTTATGCCAGTAGCAGTAAAGCGATCCGATGGGGAAAATGGATGTAGTCCAAAGCAGTGGTGGTGGCATGAATGCCGCAGATGCTGTAAATTCATCGATTTGATTGCGGCACCGGCTTTCTCAGTGAAGGCACCCAGTTCCGAATGAACCCACTCCTGACACCATACCAGGCTCGACGGAACTCCGGGCTTTGGTAGTGTGCGCGTGATTCCATCTACTACATCCCCTCTACACCTTCTCCCTGTCTCCCTCGCGCTGTCTATTCTAGCCGTCGGCTTTTTTGACACTTTGTCCACTTTAATCGTTCCGGCTGTAACAGCCCCGTCCACATATGCAGTTATTTCTGACATAAATAGGCTTAAATCGGAGGCTTAAATCACCTAGAGTTGCCAGATGTCCCGAAATGTCTGGGACAGTCCCGGAATTAGTCCCTATATCCCGGGCTGGGGTATTCCGGGACATCAAATGTCCCAGAATATTCAAGGGTTAGTTGGTAGTCAACAGAGGTCACACTTTAATGCTACAGTATTGGCCTTCTCATTTGCTTGGATGATTTTCAGAATAATAGAAACGCATCTATATATCTAATTTGCTGACGAATTTTGCTACCACTCCTAGTGCCATGCCATGTAGATAGGCAAAAATATTTTGACATGGAACATTGCGTTTCAATTCACATGTGACTAACTCGGACAATATGCTTGCCCTCAAGCCTTTTCCCCAACTAAAACCCAATTCCTAAAATATTCAACCGAAAATTTCTTTTCCGAAATTTAAGTTTGCCATGAAATAACCCCTTCCTCCCGCAGTAGGTGCAAAACTCCGGTTTGATCTAACCAGAGGGCCCGAAAGTGTAAGAGCCGTGGTAGCTGCTGACTTATAAATCGCATGTTAAATCCCAAAGAAAATCTAGGTATTAATTACGTCCGCTCTCATTAGTGCACATTGTGTTTGATCTGACGAAAAGCAAGGCTGTTTATGGGCTCAGACGATGGGAAATTTTTCCTAAAGTGTCAAATTTAGAGCTTGTCAACAGTTCAAGTGCAAAGATCCTGATTAAGTGGTACGAAAAGCATACGTTTGCGCGGCAAATTCAAAGGTCGAACGTCACTTTTCCGGAAGAGCTCATTAATTTTTACCATTATTGACGGTTATTTATACTTTTTTCGCGCCTTCACAATCATTGTAGGATAAAAATTATAGAAGCGCTTTTACGCAATTTTTAAAATTCATTCCAAACTAAATATAGGATTTAACATGGGAGTTTTAAATCAGCAAGTTCTCCCCTTTACATTTATTGAGCCTATAACTTTTGGATCCCCAGCGGAGTCAAAACTGAGTTTCCGCACCGAATGCCCCGTGAGACGCAATATTCATCGATAAGCTCTGCAGATTATTTAAAATTAAAAATTCAGAAAAAAACTATAATTTGAAACTTAAGTTCAAATTTCTGTTCGAATTTCTATCCGCCTAAATTAAAGTTTAATTTTTGTCCGCAATATTATCCACTTCCTAGCACGCTCACTATTTAGAATTCAGATTTTGAACTATTCTTGATCAAGCCCACATCCCGTGCAAGCATCTGTATCAGTTTCTGACGTACGCTAC